>JARYGA010057879.1:0-22411 GCA_030545235.1 Helianthus tuberosus
TGTAGAAATAAATCTCTGGGATTGCGCTATTTAAAATACGCACCCAAAGGTGAGTGTCACTAAACCCCTCTTTTACTGTTTTGTATATATATATTTTGGGGGTAGAACACGCCTAAAAGGGGTTTAATAATGTTTTTGGATTAAAACATACCTTTTAATATAAAATATAAATTTTCGATGAAAATATATGAGGTTTGATAAATCATATGTTTCGAGATAAAACGTTTTTGATGAAGGAATGTTTGGAGGAAATTTGGATGGTACGGTGTTTCTGAGGAGAAACAGACCGTAAAGTTGGGACGGGTGTCGGCCTGGTCTCAAGGGTGGGGATCAGGGGATTCGTACAACATCGTGTATTAAATTTTCATATTTGTAGGATATATATATTGTACGTGAGGCAGACATCATATTGTTCTCAAAGAGGACCCTGCGCCCGTGAGGTCATTTAATCATTTAAGTATTGCACGTGATGAATTGTTGGTAGATCTATCAGGTTGACAACCCCGTCGTGACCGGTCTCCCCGTGTCAAGTCAAATGACGAATTTAAATTCTGTTTATTGTCTAGCTTTGATTATCCCTGCATGGTTAATATATAGTTCGTATCGTCTAGCTAACATATGAGTCTAAAAATTGACGCAATAATTTAATATACAAAACCTGGGTCAGAATGATATTGTCAGATGGGTGAACCCCAACGGAAGGACCCATGGATTTTATTAAGTAAGTAAAATGGACTTTCTAAAATTATATGGATGTTTTCAAATAAACACCAAATCAGAAAGTTTTCCTTTGGAATAATTTTGTTTATAAGTGAATATGTGAACTCACATTCCTTTATGTTGACACTTGATTTTTAACGTGTTCTACAGGTACTTAAATTCGGATTCGGGAATCATGGCGTATCTTGTGTTTGAATGATGCATGTTGTTTTTGTTTGAAAATATTGGACAACTTTTAAACTTTATGGGATGTATGTAATAAGATCCGTGAGGATCAAAGACAACTTAACTATGTGGTCGTGTCGTAAAACGTAATGTTTAAATAACTTATGTTCAAAATAAATTAAAATATCCAACAATTAAATGCATCGATCAACAAGATATAAATGGGCACCAACTTCCGTCACCACTACGTTTTATATTCCGCTGCGACATTTTTTGGGTGTGAAAGAAGTTGGTATCAGAGCCATTGGTTGTTAGCGAACTAGATGTTTTCAGAAGAAAACACTAGACTGCAACCGGAGAATTTTGAAATATAAAGTCCAAAATTCTCGAAGCCAAGAATTTTAAATGAACATGGAAATTTTATCAAGTATGAAAACCCTATGTGTTTATGTGCATACGTGATTTTCTGTTTATTTGGGCCTAACGTGTTACTATTTATGTTAATCACACACTCACTTGTACGGTTACATATGTGTCACAGATGTCGCACGAGCACGAGGTCATCGAGATCAACGACTCAAGTAGCGAGCCTGATTTCTAGACTTCACCCAGATCCATTCTACCAGAGATACCTATCACGACTCCACAGATGGTTGGTACGGCTAAGTTTGCTTCATCATTCCATGTCGACCCTGCTGCTTTCGCTAGCCAGGTAGACCCCCGATATGCTTCCACTAGCAACGGATGGATTGATGACATCGATGACGCTCCTCTCTCGATTCACAAGACGGGACAATCATCTAGCACAATACTAGTTATCGATGACGTGATCGGATGTGTCCCTATTATTGGAGGACCTTATACTATTGCACCAGCAGTGGATGCCACTATTGTCACGGCTCGACCATTACAGCCGTCTGTTGCTCCACCTGCTACTGTGATCGAGTCTATCGCTGAGGTCCCTCCACCTGTTCTGTCAGAGGCATCTTTACCCGTCTTAGAGTCACGCGCATCTACTACGCCCCTATTAGTGTATTATCGCCACGGGAAGAGGGTTAGGTCTGCTGGAGAGATTGCTTCTACATCACATGCTGAAACTGCATCTGCTTCTAAGAAGCATAAAGGGGTTTGGGTAGATCGATGTTGCTATTGTGACCGACAGTTTGCTGCCATGCGTGAAGAACTGGAAACGACTAAGGGTAAGCTGAAAGACCTCGAAGGGCAAATGGACTAGTACGATGAGTTGAAGGAATTGGATGACAGTGTGATGGACCAGATGCATTGGAGGATAATGGATTTGGAATAGTTATGTCACACCCCGACCGCGTAAAACAACAAACCGTGGCGGAAACGTCGGGGAGTCGAGCAACAGAATTATTGTTTCACAACCTTGGTAATTAAAGTTTTGTTTTATTTATTAACAAAGCGGTTACATTGTCTTAAAACAACGGAAACAAAGAGCACATAACATAATTAAACTAGTCTAGCTTCATTTTATGTTACTAAGGCACAGGTCCGCCTAAGTGTATCTTGATCATCCTATGCATCAGCTCTTGAAAACACATGTGAAAATAGGTACGTCAGCATAAAAATGCATGTGAGATACATAGGTTTATTGATTTAGGATTCATAACTTGTAATTGAAAGAATTTTTTTATAAAAGTTAGTCATGAATCTTAGGAAAATGTTTTCTTTTATAAACCATATAAAAAGTGATAAGAATATCAGATGATATATAAAAGAAAGATGTATAGTTAAATAAGCAACCAAGTAAAATGAGTTTGTATAAATTAAGTTGTTTGAAAAAAAATGTTTTTGAGACAATATGTTATTTGTGTAAAATGTAATGTGTCTAAACTGAAATGGTTTAAATAATGCTAAGCATGTAATATCATAAAAGCACTTATATATAGGAAGTACCAGCAGCGTATCCACCATGCTTTTATCATATTACACACGCCTCGTTATTTAAATCACTTACCAAACAAACCACCAAAATGTAATGTTTAAACCAATGTTAAAATGTTCATGTATAAACAATTGTTATGTATGACAAGTGAAAATATCAACTTAAATCATAAGTAAAATGTACAAAACAATGTATTTGATATAAATCATAGTTTAAGTCAAAGATATGTTTTGCAAAAATTCATGCTTTACTGATACAAACATTTATGTGGTAATGTTAAACATATACATTCAAGCCTTGAGACTGTAGGATAAACCCTATAACAAATCAAAGGTTATCAAAAATGTTTTTGGATTCAGTCATTCCTTATGTCCAAACAAACCTAGGATTTCAGGAATGGGAGTTGTCAAGTCCTATGGTACCACTACTTACTACCGAGCTGCGTGATCAATGTTAATGAACGTATTTCAGTTTCGTTAAACAAACCAAATGTCATACCAAATGTAAGCATGTTATGTGAAAATAATGTACCTAGTATGCTAAGTGAACATACAAAGTAGAAATGTAAAACAATGTGTCCATATGTTGAGTGAATATATGCAACAAAAATGTTTATGAAATCAATATGCTAGCATGCTAAGTGACCATACATAGTAAAACATAATGGAAATCATGTACTATATGCGTACTAATGGACATAGCAAGTATATGTTATGAAAGCACGAAAACAACAAGTAGGCACATGTGTTTCACCCCAAAATATTTGTAAACAGTAAAAGAGGGGGCTATGTACTTACATGAGAATGCTTAGAAGTCCTTGAATAACAACCAAGCAAAGCTAGAAGGATCACGGAATCAATCGGCACCTAGTATAGGTAACTATGTTAATAAACCGGACCTAAATCAGAAGATCGGATAGGATGAGGTTTCGTAAACCAAATGAGTATTGGATCTCATATGATATGTTTTAACAAATCCTACATACTAAATCGAAACCTAACCTAAGTGCTTATGACCCATTACGACTCGTTAAGCTAGTCTACGCTACTTTAACGCTTCGTTCGCGTAAAACATTTTTGGACTGCCTAACTAGTTCTATGACAAGTATTATATTACTTAACAAGTCTAATAATGTTTCCTAATCAAATTAAATGTCAAAATTTAAGTTACATATGCTAAAATGATTTTATGCGCAAAAAGGGCATTTTGGTCATTTTCCTAAGGCATATAAACTACCTATCATTCAACTAACTAAACGAAGTGACCGTAAGGTATAACCTCGGAAGGTTATTCCCTATATAAATATGGTCACAAAATATGTTTGGTCGGATCCAAATGATCGACCAAACGGGTCGGGTTCGAAAGTCTAAGCGGTTGTTTAGACCGCTTATCTTACGATATATAAGCACTAAAATAAAAGTGACGAGTTAAACATGTTAAAACTTGTTTAACGAAGTTAGAAAACAAGTTTGACATCAAAACAAAGGGTTTTGATACCCAAGAATAGTTTGGTTTCAAAATACGCATAAACGCGCATTTTGACCGAAACTATGACTCGCCACTATGCCTAAATAACGTGGTAATCAGTAGGTATAGTCACAAAGGATTATGACCATCGTGATTACGCTCACGTTGCGAAGTTCAAACGAGCTTCGTGTTGACCATTGACCGGTTAAAGCAGAAAGTCAAACATAGTTTGACTTTCACGCTTGAAAAACAATAACAAGCATGAAAGAAACTTACAAGAGGTCCAAGCAATGGAGATTTGATTCAAGTTGCTCAGGTATGAAGTGTGGAAACTCCAACTTAGGGCAAAATTGAATCAAGTGTGAGGATTGCAATGAACCATGAGGGGAATTTATAGATTTCTCAAAACCGTTAGGATCGTTTCTTGGAATACGAGCTTCAATCTTGGTCCTCCATGTGTGCCCATTGTTTTGCAATACTAGGGGAGTCCAAAACCAGTCCATAGAATGAACGATACCATGTGCAAAACAAAGGAACAGCTGGGTTTTAAAGAAAATGGAATCTACTGACGTAGGAGTGGCTTACGGATCATAAGCACCTCCATACAGTCCGTATGGCATGTATTTGCTGGCAGAAAGTTTCATTAATTGGCAGAACAGGCCCCTGAGACTCCGAACTTGATTTTTGATGCGTTTTGGCACTTCTAACATCCGTCAAGCCCATTTTTAAGATCCATAAGGATGTTAAAACATAGGAAACTTAAAATGTGCTCATAAATGTCATGGATGTCGGCTCGTTTAGCTGTACGATTACGTTGTTCGGTTAATTACGACGGAAGTCGTGACGCGAAAACGATCCAAATTGAGAAATGAATGAAGTTTTAGCATTCCAATCACTAAAATAAATATTTTAATGATTAAAAAAATTTTGGATGTCCGGGTATGTTTAGAACGTAAGATATGCGCGAAAATGCAAACTTATGCACTTTTTGATGCTTTTAGTCCCTGATTGACCAAAAAGTTTATTTTTGCACAACGAACCCTCAATGCCTATTTATAAGATATGTAGAGGGTATTTATGGTTTTTAACTTATGGTCAGGTTCCGGAATGTTCGTTTTGGCACGAATCGGCATACTTTTGTAGTTTGTCGAGAATAGTCCCTGTAAGCGAATAAACTTGATTTTGCCATACCAAACCCTTCAAAACTTATTTCTAAGTTATGTAAAGGTTATTTAACGTATGTTAAGCATATATTGATATTCCCGAGTGTTTGTCGCATTAAACTGATTACGTTTACGCATCATTTTGCGTATAACTTTCTAGAAAGCTATATAGAGTTTGAAATTGAACAAAAATCAAAATGTGCAAAATGTCAAACATAAGGAAACAAATATTGGGGTCAAATAGCATTGTTTTATTGATAACTAAACTGATTAAGGTTTATACAATGATTACAAGCACAGATGTCACAGTCTCCCCTACTTGTGGAAATTTCGTCCCGAAATTTATTTAGAGGAAACTTGTGAGAATAGATGCGGATATTTCACCTTCATTTGATCTTCACGTTCCCAAGTAAATTATGGTCCACGTTTAGATTCTCAGCGAACTTTGACGAGTGGAATGCGCTTGCGTTTGAGCCATTTGACTTCACATTCCATGATTTCCACAGGCTTCTCAACGAAATGCATTGTGTCATTAACACGAATCTCATCAAGTGGTATGTGGAGGTTCTCATTAGCTAAACACTTCTTGAGATTGGACACGTGGAAGGTCGGATGAACATTTCCAAGTTTAGGAGGTAACTCAAGTCTGTAGGCTGCCTTCCGATTCTTTCGACGATCTTGAATGGTCTAACATATCTAGGTGCAAGTTTTTCTGTCTTTCCAAATCTGATCACACCATTCCAAGGTGAAACCTTGAGTAGAACGCAATCATCGACTTGAAATTCCAAGGGCTTGCGTCGTCGATCCGCGTAACTCTTTTGACGGCTTCTAGCTGTCTGAAGGTTATCATGAAATTTCTTAACCTTATCTTTTATTACTAGAATGAGGTCAGGTCCAGTAAGATGAGCCTCACCGATCTCATTCCAGCAGACTAGTGAACGACATTTTCGACCATATAAAGCCTCGAAAGGAGCCATGTTGATGCTGGAGAGATAACTATTTTTTTAGGAGAATTCAATCAACGGGAGATACGAATCCCAACTACCACCAAAATCGATCACACAAGCTCTAAGCATATCCTCCAAAGTCTGGATTGTTCTTTCAGATTGACCATCCGTTTGCGGATGATAAGCTGTGCTCAAATTAAGTTGGGTCCCCATAGCAGATTGCATGGTTCTCCAAAAACAAGATGAGAATCGAGCATCTCTGTCAGAAATAATGTTCAAAGGAACGCCATGACGGGATACAATTTCATCCACATAGATTTTAGCAAGCTTGTCGGCAGATAGATCCTCACGGATTGGCAAGAAATGCACTGACTTTGTAAGACGACCAACAACTACCCAGATGGCATCATGACCGTTCTTAGTGCGCAAAAGTTTGGTAATAAGATCCATACCAATGTTTTCCCATTTCCAAACTGGAATCTCTGGTTGCTCCAATAATCAAGAGGGATGTTGATGTTCAACCTTAGCCTTAAGACAAGTAAGGCATTTGGATACGTATAAGGCCATGTCTTTCTTCATACCGGGCCACCAAAACTAGGTTCGAAGATCCTTATACATTTTGTCTGCACCAGGATGAATAGAATAACGAGACTTATGAGCTTCATCCATAAGCAGGGTACAGAGACTGTCTTGACTTGGGACCCACAAACGGTCCATGAAATAATACAATTCATTGTCTTTTAGCTCGAGATCAGGCTTAATATGAAATGGTAATTCCTTACCCATCAAATCTTGTGAAACACAAGCATGTTGAGCCTGAGAAATGCGTGTTTAGTTATCAGGTCGAACTCGAACACAATGAAGCTTAACATGCTCTTTACGACTCAATGCATCAGCCACGACATTCGCCTTACCAGGATGGTAGCGAATTTCGCAATCATAGTCGTTTAGAAGTTCAACCCAACGTCGTTGCCTCATGTTAAGTTCTTTCTGATTAAAGATATGCTGATGACTTTTGTGGTCAGTGAAAACCACACATTTAGTACCATAAAGATAGTGTCTCCAAATTTTGAGAGCGAAAACAACTGCACCTAACTCAAGATCATGAGTCGTGTAGTTCCTCTCGTGAACTGTCTCGATGCGTAAGCTATGACTTTGTTAATGCGTGTTTGGATATCAGATCGAACTCGAACACAATGAAGCTTAACATGCTCTTTACGAATCAATGCATCAGCCACGACATTCGCCTTACCAGGATGGTAGCGAATTTCACAATCATAGTCGTTTAGAAGTTCAACCCAACATCATTGCATCATGTTAAGTTCTTTCTGATTGAAGATATGCTGAAGACTTTTGTGGTCAGTGAAAACCACACATTTAGTACCATAAAGATAGTGTCTCCCGATTATGAGAGCGAAAACAACAGCACCTAACTCAAGATCATGAGTCGTGTAGTTCCTCTCGTGAACCTTCAACTGTCTCGATGCGTAAGCTATGACTTTGTTCCTTTGCATAAGAACACAGCCAAGACCTAATTTGGATACATCATAGTACACAACAAACTCATCATTGCCCTCAGGAAAAGATAGAATAAGTGCATTGCAGAGTTTCTGTTTCAAGGTCTGAAAAGCTGCTTCCTGTTTAGATCCCCATTCGAAGGGTTTGTTCTTCTGAGTTAAAGCAGTTAGAGGAACTTCAATCTTGGAGAAGTTTTCAATGAAGCGGCGGTAATAACCCGCGAGACTGTCACGACCCACGACCACACCCTGGACGGGAGCCGTAAACAGTCAAGTGGTACCGATGGGTATTTTAAAAATATTGCAGCAGGAATTTCATCAGGACCGTGAGTTAGGAAAAATATCAGAGTTTAGAAAACACCGGATTTTATTTATTAAATAGATGGGATAAAAGCATGTTTTGAAAGGTAGCTTAAATATGGGATATATCCGAATGCGTAAAACAACGTTTAATTTATTTTAATTCATTTGATAAAATAAGCCACTTCTTTAAGCCTTTCGGTGCCGTCTCGCCACTCTTGTTCCAATCTACTGTAATTACCTAAAAAACGTTTTAAAAACATTTTGGTTAGCAGGAAATACTGGTGAGTTCATTCATTTTATACAAAAACACATTTGTTATAATTCACAGCATTAAGAGTTTTTATATTTGCCCCTATCTTATAATTAACTGGTTCAGCTGTCACTCGACCGGATCTATAACTGTGGACATATCACTAAATTAGGCTCGCCCACCTAACGTGATAAATCATTAGTAGTAATGTGCACAAAATCCTCACATACTGCCAGTAATTAAAGATTAGCAAAGACTTAATCACTGCAAAGTATAACTGGAAAACATTTAGGGATTTGTAAAGCGATTTGATAAAAAGAGAATGACTCACCTTGTTAGCATATAGTCTTGATTAAACAAGCATCAAGATTCTAAGTCTTCTGATGAGTATACATATATTTTGATTGTAAGTGAATAGTGCAGAGTTTTCTGGTAGTTAAACATTCAGTTTAACAGAGTAGAATACGTATTAGTGTTAAACCCAATCAAACCTAACGATAGTCAAGAGATCAGAACCTTAACGAAATTCACAAAGTATAGTCTTATTTAGACAGCACTTTGGGATTCGTTTCAGAACGAAATTCACAAAGTATAGTCTTATTTAGACAGCACTTTGGCATTCGTTAGTTGGTTTCCGAATCGATCGGACCGAATATCGCATCGGTGATTATTGGGTAGAACACCAACGTATAGAGAGAAGAGCAAAGAAAAATGAATCCTAGGCTTCCTATTTATAGGTAGGAAATATGAAATTTCCAGGAAGTTTCCTATATACTTTTCTAGGAAGTTACCTATACATTTTCTAGGAAGCTTCCTACCCACATATATATCCTCTTACACCTTCCTTGCACCTTCCTTTGATATTATCTATCTCATATTTATTTTCATGTATATCTATCTAGGTGTTTAATTTACTTAATTAATCTTACTTAGGTTAATTAATCTTGCTTAGCTTAATTAATCTTGCTTAGCTGATTAAATAATCTTTCTTAACTTAATTAATCTTACTTACTGATTAATTTTCCTTAACGGTTTAATCAAGTAATTTACTTAGCCGATTAATTAGATAACGTAATTAGCTGATTAATTAACTTACTTAGTTTGCTTAACTGCTAAGTTTCCTTATCTATTAAGTTTTCTTAATCGCTAAGTTTTCTTAATTGCTAAGTTTTACATAACCGTCAAGTTTACTTAATCACTAAGTTTACTTAACTATTAAGTTTACCTAACTACTAAGTTTACTTAATTGCTAAGTTTACTTAATTGCTAAGTATCCTAGCTTAACAATTTCCTACTTATGAGTTCTAATTTCTAGATACATTGGAACTCGTATTAGTGTATTATACAATTCAACTTTAACGATAATCACGAGATCAAAACCCTCACAATAAATGACAAAGCATAGCCAGATATTTGTAGCACTTAAACATCCATCGGATCGGTTTCAATCGATCGGATAAAGTATCGTATCAGTGATTAGAGTTATTACCCTAATAACGAGCAGAGTTTCGGGGTTTAGAAGTTCGGATATTAGAATGACAGAACACGAGAACAAGAGAAAGAAAAGAATTGAACGATTTCAACAGAAGCTCGAACACCTCATTTATAGGGCTAGAAATGGGGCGCGTCGCGGCCCGCGAAGCCCATCGGCTTCTCCTTCGCGGCTAGCGAGGGAGTCTGGGTCGGACTGAGGGTTGCTGAATCATGGCGTGGTCGTTACACGTGGACGACACGTGTCCCTCAAGCTTATCCGGAGACTTACCAGGCTGTCGCGCCGCGCGTAAGCTTCGGTTAACTCTTACGCGGCTTGCGAGAGATCAAAAAATTTGAATTTCTTGATTTTTCATAAGGATTAGGGTTTTAGGGGTCTGGATTTCAACTTATGAAGTATTTTGGGACATTTTTGTGCGAGTCGTTACATCCTCCCCACCTTATTTAAAATCTCATCCTCGAGATTTACTGGAACAAGTGGTGAATTTCGTCCTATTTTCGATACCCAAGTATATTCTTGTCCACGTTTTAAGTCCTACCTTACCCTTACCAGAACTAATCTTGTATGTTTTTGGCATTCTCATAATTGACGGGTAAGGTCTTTCAATTAAAATTGCCTTTACTTCTATATCTTGAAGAGGTATAACTAAAGATTTCTAAGTATTTCATGAAATGTATCATGTATACTTGCCATTTCTTCTAGAAATTTTAGCCGATAGGTTATTGGTCCACTTTGCTTAGTTACTTTAATGGTTTGGTATTCCTCGGACTTAACTTTCCTTTCCAAACACAGAGAGACTTTTAGTGGTATCTGATTTAAATTCCAATGGTTTGCCGATCTCATGGCCTGATAGTTGCTTTTCTCAAATGTATGTCTAACATACTGGATGATACTATCATCCATAAAGTGTTTTAAATGGGTAACACTAATACTTGTAGGTCAATTATTGAAGAATCTGATGAGGGATAAATGATAGTCCTATTTATCGCACATGCACTTAGCATGTCTTTCTATGTTTGCAGTGTTCCTTCATACTGCTCAAAATAAATCGGGTTAAAATTTCCTGAGAAATGAGAAGTAATGTGACTATCTTGATTTAATGCAATAGATAACGGGATTCTATGTAATGAGACTATTTCGTCCTCATATAAATTAACTAAGTGTCTTATACTAAAGGATTTCCTTTATTGGTAGGGATTGAGCAGAATTGGTTCGTCGATCCACAATCCCCCAGATTGCGTCGTTCCTTGTTTTGGGTAATTTTGGTAACAATATCCATTATTATCAATCTCATTTCCATACTGATGTCCTAAAGGGTTCTAATGTTTAGTTTTAAAGTGCTAATAAACTAAATACTTGTAACTTGCTACACCCTTCTTCATTCCTATCTATCCGCAATTTAATCTAAGAGCACGTACTTATTTCGGCTTCTTATGAAACTTATAACTTAACGTATCAACTACTAAGTATTCTTAACTTTGTGACATAACAATTGGTGTTGTTCCTAATCTTAGATGAATTCTGAGTTTCTCCTTACGCTCGGGTGATAGTCTAAGTAGATCCTCTGGGAAAACGTCGGTCGGAATTTCTTTCATTTCCATGTCTCTAGTGTTAATGAACTATGAGACCATATACGGTATGTCTTACTTCCGTGCATAACTCGCAGCTTTCATCACATAGACGAACTTTGTCGGTTGGTCTGTCTTACCTCCTTGTGGTCACTTTTCCGATTGGCTTGCAAATCTAAACCTAAGTCACCAATCATCTCAGGAATCAATGCTGCCATTTTATTTCTTTTTATGAAGTAGACAGGATTTCCTTTGTGTCAGTTCTTTCCATTTCATGGCATACGTCGTAATCAGGTATATTGAAGAACTGGTCTCACTATCTAAATGCCTAAATTTTTGAAGCATACTTCATTCTTCTTAACATATATATATATTAATGGTTTGGACAACTTTAGTCCTTTGCAGCCCATGTATTTCGTAACAGCTTCTGGTAATCTTAGTAGGATTATAGGTGAAGAGTCTTGGTAAGTACACCTAGTCGTGGTTACTATTATCTTCGCAAGAGTTCTTAAAAACTAGAATTACTCTTATTAGTGTAAGTTCTTATGCGTTTTATGCCTAGCACAACTTTGGCTACAGGTTTCCTAATGCGTTAATAATCTAAGGTAACGCAAAAGGAATTCTTATACTTTCGATGGCGTCCTAACTTAAAGGATTCATATCATTCATTTTGTCGCACGAGTTACGAGGTAGATGATCAAAAGGAATAATGTTCGATATCAGAATTATGGATGTATGTAAGAGATTCCTGATAAAGAAGTCTAGGATTATTATACTTGCTCGTGATTTATTCTAAATTGTCAATCCTTATGGTTTTTGGAATTTCTTATAGATATACATATCTATATAATCATATTTTTCACATACCGTAATATACACACCATTCATAAGGTCAATGTAATTAACAGATTCATGTTTCACAAAAACAAGTCAGGCATCAGGTCATGAACCTATTTAGGTAATTTTGTCACTTGTTTGACATATCATATACCCCATCTTACCCGGTTCTCGCCGGAGAGGTAATTATCATTGTATTTCCCATAAATAGAATTTTCTCAATTCATGATTTAAAAATGAATCTTTTATTAGAGCTTTTATCAAAGAACAAGGAAATTAGTATTCACATGACGGATCATATTCCAGAACCAAGTAGTATCAATAAATAAGAAATAACAGTGGCCAAGTGTTTTCGCCTATTTACCATACTTGCACCGTTCTAGTTATCATCCCCACGGCATACCAATACCCATCACACTTTATTTATGCAAGTAATTAGCTTATCTCGAGGCTAATACTAAAGTATCTTTCTTAAGTTCAAGTCTAAATACTATCCTTGTTGCAACCAAAGAATAATTTCCTAACTATTTCATTTAAGCTTAGGTATTATTACAACACCTAATTGCTTAAACCTGTGGTGTGGCTCTGATACCGCCTCTGTCACGACCCCCGACCACACCCTGGACGGGGGCCGCGAGCAGTCAAGTGGTACCGGTGGTTATTTTGAAAATATTGCAGCATAAATTTCATCAGGACCGTGAGTTAGGAAAAATATCAGAGTTTAGAAAACACCAGATTTTATTTATTAAATAGATGGGATAAAAGTATATTTTGAAAGGTAGCTTTAATATGGGATATACCCGAATACGTAAAACAACTTTTAATTTATTTTAATTTATTTGATAAAATAAGCTACTTCTTTAAGCCTTTCGGTGCCGTCTCGCCACTCTTGTTCCAATCTACTGTAATTACCTGAAACGCGTTTTAAAAACATTTTGGTCAGCAGGAAATACTGGTGAGTTCATTCATTTTGTACAAAAACACATTTGTTATAATTCACAACATTAAGAGTTTTTATATTTGCCCCTATCTTATAATTAGCTGGTTCAGCTGTAACTCGACCGGATCTATGACAGTGGACATATCACTAAATTAGGCTCGCCCACCTAATGTGATAAATCATTAGTAGTAATGTGCACAAAACCCCCACATACTGCCAGTAATTAAAGATTAGCTAAGACTTAATCACTGCAAAGTATAACTGGAAAACATTTAGGGTTTTGTAAAGCGATTTGATAAAAAGACAATGACTCACCTTCTTAGCATATAGTCTTGATTAAACAAGCATCTTGATTCTAAGTCTTCTGCTGATTATACATATATTTTGATTGTAAGTGTATAGTGCAGAGTTTTCTGGTAGTTAAACATTTAGTTTAACAGAGTGGAATACGTATTAGTGTTAAACCCAATCAAACCTAACGATGGTCACGAGATCAGAACCTTAACGAAATTCACAAAGTATAGTCTTATTTAGACAGCACTTTGGCATTCGTTTCAGAACGAAATTCACAAAGTATAGTCTTATTTAGACAGCACTTTGGCATTCGTTAGTTGGTTCCCGAATCGATCAGACAGAATATCGCATCGGTGATTATTGGTTATAATACCAACGTATAGATAGAAGAGCAAAGAAAAATGAATCCTAAGTTTCCTATTTATAGGTAGGAAATATGAAATTTCCAGGAAGTTTCCTATATACTTTTCTAGGAAGTTACCTATACATTTTCTAGGAAGCTTCCTACCCACATATATATCCTCTTACACCTTCCTTGCACCTTCCTTTGATATTATCTATCTTATATTTATTTTCATGTATATCTATCTAGGTGTTTATTTTACTTAATTAATCTTACTTAGCTTAATTAATCTTGCTTAGCTTAATTAATGTTGCTTAGCATAATTAATCTTGCTTAGCTGATTAATTAATCTTTCTTAACTTAATTAATCTTACTTACTGATTAATTTTCCTTAACGGTTTAATCAAGTAATTTACTTAGCCGATTAATTAGATAACGTAATTAGCTGATTAATTAACTTACTTAGCTTGCTTAACTGTTAAGTTTCCTTATCTATTAAGTTTTCTTAATCGCTAAGTTTTCTTAATTGTTAAGTTTTACATAACCACTGAGTTTACTTAATCACTAAGTTTACTTAACTGCTAAGTTTACTTAATTGCTAAGTATCCTAGCTTAACAATTTCCTAGTTATGAGTTCTAATTTCTAGATACAATGGAACTCGTATTAGCGTATTACACAATTCAACTTTAACGATAATCACGAGATCAAAACCCTCACAATGAATGACAAAGCATAGCCAGATATTGGCAGCACTTAAACATCCCTCCTATCGGTTTCAATCAATCGGATAATGTATCGTATCAGTGATTAGAGTTATTACCCTAATAACGAGCAGAGTTTCGGGGTTTAGAAGTTTGGATATTAGAATGACAGATCAAGAGAACAAGAGAAAGAAAAGAATTGGACGATTTCAACAGAAGCTCGAACACCTCATTTATAGGGCTGGAAATGGGGCGCGTCGCGGCCCGCGAAGCCCATCGGCTTCTCCTTCACGGCCCGTGAGGGAGTCTGGGTCGGACTGAAGGTTGATGAGTCATAGCGTGGCCGTGACACGTGGACGACACGTGTCCCTCAAGCTTATCCAGAGACTTACCAAGCTGTCGCGCCCCGCGTAAGCTTCGGTTAACTATTACGCGGCCCGCGAGAGATCAAAAAATTTGAATTTCTTGATTTTTCATAAGGATTAGGGTGTTAGGGGTCCGGGTTTCCACTTACAAAGTATTTTGGGACATTTTTGTAAGAGTCGTTACATCCTCCCCACCTTATTTAAAATCTCATCCTCGAGATTTACTGGAACAAGTGTGGTGAATTTCGTCTTATTTTCGATACCCAAGTATATTCTTGTCCACGTTTTAAGTCCTACCTTACCCTGACCAGAACTAATCTTGTATGTTTTTGGAAATCTCATAATTGACTGGTAAGGTCTTTTAATTAAAATTGCCTTTACTTCTATATCTTGAAGAGGTATAACTAAAGATTTCTAACTATTTCATGAAATGTATCATGAATACTTGCCATTTCTTCTAGAAATTTTAGCCGATAGGCTACTGGTCCACTTTGCTTAGTTACTTTAATGGTTTGGTATTCCTTTGACTTAACTTTCCTTTCCAAACACAGAGAGACTTTTAGTGGTATCTGATTTAAATTCCAATGGTTTGCCGATCTCATGGCCTGATAGTTGCTTTTCTCATATGTACGTCTAACATACTGGATGATACTATCATCCATAAAGTGTTTTAAACGGGTAACACTAATACTTGTAGGCCAATTATTGAAGAATCTGATGAGTGATAAATGATAGTCCTATTTATCGCACATGCACTAAGCATGTCTTTCTATGTTTGCAGTGTTCCTTCATAGTGGTCAAAATAAGTCGGGTTAAAATTTCCCCAGAAATGAGAAGTAATGTGACTATCTTGATTTTATGCAATAGATAACAGGATTCTATGTAATGAGACTATTTCGTCCTCATATTACTTAACTAAGTGTCTTATACTAAAGGATTTCCTTTATTGTTAGGGATTGAGCAGACTTGGTTAGTCGATCCACAATCCCCCAAATTGCGTCATTCCTTCTTTTGGGTAATTTTGGTAACAATATCCATTATTATCAATCTCATTTCCATACTGATGTCCTAAAGGGTTCTAATGCTTAGTTTTAAATTGCTAATAAACTAAATACGTGTAACTTGCTACACCCTTCTTCATTCATTTCTATCCGTAATTTAATCTAAGAGCACGCACTTATTTCGGCTTCTTATGAAACTTATGACTTAAGGTATCAACTACTAAGTATTCTTAACTTTGTGACATAATAATTGCTGTTGTTCCTAATCTTAGATGAATTATGAGTTTCTCCTTACGCTCGGGTGATAGTCTAAGTAGATCCTCTGGGAAAGCATCGGCCGAAATTTCTATCATTTCCATGTCTCTAGTGTTAATGAACTCCGAGACCATATACGCTATGTCTTACTTCTGTGCATAACTCGCAGCTTTCATCACAGAGACGAACTTTGTCAGTTGGTCTGTCTTGCCTCCTTGTGGTCACTTCTCCGATTGGCTTGCAAATCGAAACCTAAGTCAGCAATCATCTCAGAAATCATTGCCGCCATTTTATTTCTTTTTATGAAGCAGACAGGATTTCCTTTGTGTCAGTTATTTCCATGGCATACATCGTAATCAGGTATTTTGAAGATCGGGTCTCACTATCAAAATGCCTAAATTTTTGAAGCATACATTACTTCATTCTTCACACACACACACACACACACACACACACACATATATATATATATATATATATATATTAATGGTTTGGACAACTTTAGTCCTTTGCAGCCCATGTATTTCGTAACAGCTTCTGGTAATCTTAGTAGGATTATTTGTGAAGAGTCTTGGTAAGTGCACCTAGTCGTGGTTACTCTTATCTTCGCAAGAGTTCTTAAAAAAGTAGAATTACTCTTATTAGTGTATGTTCTTAGACGTTTTGTGCCTAGCACAACTTTAGCTACAGGTTTCCTAATGCGTTAATAATCTAAGGTAACGCAAAAGGAATTCTTATACTTTCGATGGCATCCTAATTTAAAGGATTCATATCATTAATTTTGTCGCACGAGTTACGAGGCGGATGATCAAAAGGAATAATGTTCGATATCGGAATTATAGATGTATGTAAGAGATTCCTGATAAAGAAGTCTAGGATTATTATACTTGCTCGTGATTTATTCTAAATTGTCAATCCTTATGGTTTTTGGAATTTCTTATAGATATACATATCTATATAATCATATTTTTCACATACCGTAATATACATACCATTAATAAGGTCAATGTAATTAACAGATTCATGTTTCCCAAAAACAAGTCAGGCGTCAGGTCATGAAACTATTTAGGGAATTTTGTCACTTGTTTGACATATCATATACCCCATCTTACCCGGTTCTTGCGGGTGAGGTAATTATCATTGTATTTCCCATAAATAGAATTTTCTCAATTCATGATTTAAAAATGAATCTTTTATTAGAGCTTTTATCAAAGAACAAGGAAATTAGTATTCACGTGACGGATCACCACTATCACGACCCCCGACCACACCCTGGATGGGAGCCGCGAGCAGTCAAGTGGTACCGGTGGTTATTTTGAAAATATTGCAGCAATAATTTCATCAGGACCATGAGTTAGGAAAAATATTATAGTTTATAAAACACCGGATTTTATTTATTAAATAGATGGGATAAAAGCATGATTTGAAAGGTAGCTTTAATATGGGATATACCCGAATACGTAAAACAACGTTTAATTTTTTTTAATTTATTTGATAAAATAAGCCACTTCTTTAAGCCTTTCGGTGCCGTCTCGCCACTCTTGTTCCAATCTACTGTAATTACCTGAAACGCGTTTTAAAAACATTTTTGTCAGCAGGAAATACTGGTGAGTTCATTCATTTTGTACAAAAACACATTTGTTATAATTCACAGCATTAAGAGTTTTTATATTTGTCCCAATCTTATAATTAGCTGGTTCAGCTGTCACTCGACCGGATCTATGACTATGGACATATCACTAAATTAGGCACGCCCACGTAACGTGATAAATCATTAGTAGTGATATGCACAAAACCCCCACAAACTGCTAGTAATTAAAGATTAGCAAAGACTTAATCACTCTAAAGTATAACTGGAAAACATTAAGGGTTTTGTAAAGCGATTTGATAAAAAGAGAATGACTCACCTTGTTAGCATATAGTCTTGATTAAACAAGCATCTTGATTCTAAGTCTTCTGATGATTATACATGTATTTTGATTGTAAGTGTATAGTGCTGAGTTTTCTGGTAGTTAAACATTTAATTTAACAGAGTGGAATACGTATTAGTGTTAAACCCAATCAAACCTAACGATGGTCACGAGATCCGAACCTTAACGAAATTCACAAACTATAGTCTTATTTAGACAGCACTTTGGCATTCGTTTCAGAATGAAATTCACAAAGTATAGTCTTATTTAGACAGCACTTTGGCATTCGTTAGTTGGTTCCCGAATCGATCAGACAAAATATCGCATCGGTGATTATTGGTTAGAACACCAACGTATAGAGAGAAGAGCAAAGAAAAATAAATCCTAAGCTTCCTATTTATAGGTAGGAAATATGAAATTTCTAGGAAGTTTCCTATATACTTTTCTAGGAAGTTACCTATACATTTTCTAGGAAGCTTCCTACCCACATATATATCCTCTTACGCCTTCATTGCACCTTCCTTTGATATTATCTATCTTATATTTATTTTCATGTATATCTATCTAGGTGTTTAATTTACTTAATTAATCTTACTTAGCTTAATTAATCTTGCTTAGCATAATTAATCTTACTTAGCTTAATTAATCTTGCTTAGCTGATTAATTAATCTTTCTTAACTCACTTAATCTTACTTACTGATTAATTTTTCTTAACGGTTTAATCAAGTAATTTACTTAGCCGATTAATTAGATAACGTAATTAGCTGATTAATTAACTTACTTAGCTTGCTTAACTGTTAAGTTTCCTTAGCTATTAAGTTTTCTTAATCGCTAAGTTTTCTTAATTGCTAAGTTTTACATAACCATTAAGTTTACTTAATCACTAAGTTTACTTAACTATTAAGTTTACTTAACTACTAAGTTTACTTAATTGCTAGGTTTACTTAATTTCTAAGTACCATAGCATAACAATTTCCTAGTTTTGAGTTCTAATTTCTAGATACAATGGAACTCGTATTAGTGTATTACCCAATTCAACTTTAACGATAATCACGAGATCAAAACCCTCACAATGAATGACAAAGCATAGCCAAATATTGGCAGCACTTAAACATCCATCGGATCGGTTTCAATTGATCGGATAAAGTATAGTATCAGTGATTAGAGTTATTACCCTAATAACAAGCAGAGTTTCGGGGTTTAGAAGTTCGGATATTAGAATGACAGAACAAGAGAAAGAAAGGAATTGAATGATTTCAACTGAAGCTCGAACACCTCATTTATATGGCTTGATATGGGGCGTGTCGCGGCCCGCGAAGCCCATCGGCTTCTCCTTCGCGGCATGCGAGGGAGTCTGGGTCGGACTGAAGGTTGCTGAGTCATGGCGTGGTCGTGACACGTGGACGACACGTGTCCCTCAAGCTTATCCGGAGACTTACCACGCTGTCGCGCCCCGCATAAGCTTCGGTTAACTCTTACGTGGCCCGCGAGAGTTCAACAAATTTGAATTTCTTGATTTTTCATAAGGATTAGGGTTTTAGGGGTCCGGGTTTCCATTTACAAAGTATTTTGGGACATGTTTGTGCGAGTCGTTACAAAGACCAAGAAAAGAACAAACTTCAGTAGGAGTAGTAGGCATATGCCAATCCTTAATCGCACTAATCTTGTAGGGATCTACATGAATACCTTGTTCGTTGACGATATGACCCAAAAATTGAACTTCCTTAAGCCAAAATTCACACTTGGAGAATTTGGCGAAAAGTTGCTCTTTCTTTAGGAGTTCCAGAGTAAGACGAAGATGTTGCTCATTATCGGCTCGAGTCTTAGAATAAATCAAGATGTCATCAATGAAAATGATGATGAACTTATCCAAATAAGGCTTACAGACCATATTTATCAAGTCCATGAAAACAGCTGGAGCATTAGACAAACCGAATGGAATAACAGTGAACTCAAAATGCCCATATCGAGTGCGGAAAGCAGCCTTGGGAATATCTTCTTCAAGCACACGAAGTTGATGATATCCAGAACGTAGATCAATCTTTGAAAAACAAGTAGCACCTTGTAATTGATCAAAGAGATCATCAATGCGTGGTAGGGGATATCGATTCTTGATGGTACGCTTGTTAAGCTCATGGTAATCGATACACATTCTGAAAGATCCATCCTTCTTTTTAACAAAAAGAACGGGAGCACCCTAAGGTGAAAAGCTAGGACGAATAAACCCTTTGTCAAAAAGCTCTTGAAGCTGCGTAGAAAACTCTTGCATCTCAGACGGTGCAAGATGACACGGAGATCTAGCAATAGGATTTGCACCAGGTACAAGATCAATACGAAACTCGACTTGGCGTGCTGGGGGTAAACCAGGTAACTCTTCAGGAAACACTTCAGGATAATCCCGAACAACAGGGATATCTCGAATAGACTTACTTTTGCCTTTATCCGCTACAACATGTGCCAAAAAGGCCACATAGTTCTTTCGCAGATACTTCTGAGCTTGAGTACAAGACTTGAGTTTGAGACTACTAGCAGGTATTTCCCCACGAACCTCTAAGATCTTACCAGACGAAAGCGGCACACGAACAATCTTTTCAAAACAAACTACCTCTGCGTGATACTTGGCTAACCAATCCATTCCCACTATGATGTCAAAACTTCCAAGTTGCATTGGCGTGAGGTCAATAGGAAAAAGATGTTTATTTAGGTTCAATTGGCATTTTCGAAGAACAGAATTGAGAACAATGGGTTCACCACTAGCAACTTGTACTGTCAAAGGCTTTCCTAGTTTCGTTCTAGACATGCGAAGCAAAGGCTCAAATGATAAAGACACAAAACTCTTATCGGCACCTGAATCAAAAAGAACAGATGCAGGCCGATTATTAACAAAGAACGTACCATTCACCACTTCGTTGTCTGCTCGCGCCTCATTTGCATTCATGTTGAAGACTCGTCCATGAGCCTGAGCCTGATTTGCATTCACCAACTTTGGACACTGATTCCTGTAGTGGGTCAGATCCCCAGAATTGTAGCACGAACCAGGAGGATAGTGAGGTCGTGCAACTTGAGCTTGTTGTTGAGCAGGCGGTTGGGCAGCTTGCTGAGCTGGGTACTGAGCTGCTTGATTCTGATTAGCAAGAAGACGACATGATGCGACAAGATGACCAGATCTTCCACAATTAGTACAATATCGACACTGAATATGCGGCTGATGATGACCGTTACACCTGTTGCACAGAGGTGCATTGCCAAGGTATGGTTTCTTGGCAGGTGTTTGCGCAGGCTGATTTGGAGCAGCTTGGTTGGCCTGTGCTGTAACAGCGAAGTTTTGGGAAGCCTTGCGCTTCCTAGACCTCTTTGAAGGTCCAGCTTTCTTGCCCTTCATACTCTCACCCTTATCAGACGACTGTTTCTTATCCTTGTCACATTTCCTGTGTAGCTTACCTTTTCTGATCTGCGACTCAGTCAAAGTCGCAGCTAACTCGATTGCCTGACGAACTGTGGTAGGGTTGCTACCAGTGACGATATCTTGCACTAGGTCAGGCATACCATCGACATACCTTTCAATGGCTTTCTCAAGTGGGGTAACCATTGTAGGACATAACAAACTCAGCTCCTCATATCTATCGGTATAAGCCCGATGTTCACCACTATCCTGCTTCAGGTCATCAAACTCTCTTTCCAACGCCCTCTATTCATGATGAGGACATAATTCCCTCATTATAAGGGCCCTAAGCTCTTCCCATGTTTGACCCAAAGCGACATTAGCACCACGATCCCTCATGACTCCATTCAACCAAGTAAGAGCCCTCTTTTGAAACACGTTAGAAGCAAACTCGACTTTGCGATTATCAGGACACTGAACATGACGAAAAGTACTCTCGATGCTTTCATAGCACTGTAGGAGCCTAGTTGCTCCCTCAGAACCACTGAACTTGAGCGGTTTAGCCGAATTGAAACTTTTGAAGTTGCATGGAGCATTATGGTTATTGTTGGCTTGGTTTACTTGAGCAATAATGTTTGGGATAACAACAACCATTTGCTTCGAAATGATTGCTGCCAGTTTGGCATTAGGTAGCTGATTTTCGCATCGAGGAGGCATTCTAAAAGAGGAAACATGAGAGAAAACGAGTGAGATGATTAGACGGAAAATGAAATGATACAAAAATCGACAAAAAGCATGGATGGTGGTCATTCGTTCGTACCACAAAGCAGACAAATGACACACAGTGACTAATCAAAGTAAATGGGTAAAAAATAATGTAT
>JARYGA010057880.1:0-45974 GCA_030545235.1 Helianthus tuberosus
TTTTATTTAGTTTAATCTCTTCTAATTAATTATAGATAACTCTCCTACTAAACATTATTAATTTAAGATATTTTTAAATAACCAAATTATTTATCACCAAAACCAAACTTTGTATTAATATATTATTTATTTTTATTTTCATTATTAAAAAAATTATTATATCGATTTTATTACATATTTTTTAACAAATTGTATATAACTTTCAATATTACTTTATATACAAAATCAAATTTATTACGGGTTTTAAATATAATTTATACTTTATCATTCAAATGGCTGCTTATTTGTTTCTTAAATAACATGTTTAACCACTATATCTTCTTTTCAATAATCATCCTCGCAATCACCATATTTATCGCGTACCGAGTATGTCCATTTGTTTATTTAAATATAGTTTTCTTTATTTGGTATATAAAATCATATTTATTCAAGCCGTGTAATACACTAGGGTTTTTAAAGATATAACTTTTTATTATTTGGTAAACAATATTACATTTATTCAACCCGTGAAATACACGTGGTTTTAATGATGTAACTTTTTATTATTATTTGGTATATAAAATTACATTTGTTTAACCCATACAATATGGTTCTTATAGATATAACTTTTTATTACTTAATATTTAAAAATGATATTTATTTAACCCGTGTAATAAAGAAGGTTTTTAAAGATATATTGTTTTATTATTTAGTATATAAACTTCATTTATTCAACCCGTGTAATACACGGGGTTATAACCTAGTATGTTTTATATATGCAAATAAATATGTATTTTCATTAAGCGTTTGTTTTTTATAAACGTCATTTTAAAATAATTTCTTTTTAACCTTTTTTTAAACCGTCTATCGTTTTTAAAATTATACATTTTTAAACCGCTTGTTTCTAATTTGGTTCTTTTTAAAATTGTTTGTCTTTTAAAGTTTTTTTTAAACGATTCATAATATACCGTTCTTTTTTAAATCTTTTCTTTAACTTTTTTAAACAATTCGTTTTTTAAGTTGTTAATTTTTAAAAGCGTTTCTTTCTAAACCATTCCTTTTAGAACCGTTTTTGAAATCGTTCCTTTTTGAAACTTTGAATTCAGTTTACTTATAGTCGTTGGGGAAAATGAACTTAAGAAAATGAAAGATTACAAATCAAAGGAATTTAAAAGCGATCGATTTTAAATGAACGAGTGGCTTAAAAACGAAGATTAAAAAAAAGGATGTTTATAAAAAAAAAAAAAAAACCTTTAAAAAAAAGTTAACAAGTGTAAGGTACTAAAAAACACGAATTTAATAAACGAAAGGTTAGAAAAAATAACGAATTTTGAATAAACAAACGGTCTAAATAAATGGAAGATTTGATAAAGAAATAAACCATTCTAATTTTTTTTTGAAGAATGAACGATCTTTTGCAAACTTTTTATTACTATGTTTCTTTTTTCAAATATTACATTTCTTTTGTTTTTTATACACGTCGTTTTGTAAAATAAAAAAAAGGAGTAAATTGCCAAAATCGTCCCTGAGGTTTGTGCATGTTTGTCAGTTTTATCAAAAACAACTTTTTTGTATCATATTTCCCTTCACCTTTGGGATTTTTTTGCCATTTTCATCCAAATGTCTAATTTGGGTTTTTTTTTTTGGCATATTTATGGATGAAAATGGCACGAAATCCTAAACCTTAGGGACGATTTTGACAAAAAAGTTAGAAGTTCGGATGAAAATGGCTAATTAGCCTAAAAGTGAAGGGCAATATGGTACAAAAAGTTATTTTTGGATAAAACTGGCAAACGTGCCTAAAACTCAAGGATGATTTTGGCAATTTACTCTTTAAAAATAATGAATGACTTAAAAAAGTGAGTTGTTTAAAAAATTTTAAAGAATAAATAATTTTAAAATGAGTGGTTAGGGCTGTAAACGAACCGAACGTTCAGCGAACAGTTCGTGAATCGTTCGGCAGTAAGTTCGTTTATGTTCGTTCGTTTAGTAAATGAACGAACACGAACAAGAAATTTCGTTCGTTAAGTTAAACGAACGAACATGAACAGAGGTTGCGTTCGTTCGTTTATGTTCGTGAACGTTCGGTAATGTGTTCGTTTATGTTCCTGAGCGTTCGGTAAGGAGTTCATTTATGTTTGCTTGTTAATATTTATTTGTGTTAGTTCGTTAAAGGTTTTTATATGTTGTATTTTGTTTTATTATTTCTAGTTTTTAAAATTTTGAAACCCTAGTAATCTTATATGCCTCTCACAACATCTCTCATTTCACTATTTCAATTTTAGTTTGTGTTAATGCTTAACAAACTCTTAATTTTGTGTTTATCATGTTTTTGATAATCACGCCAACTCTGTTCGGATAATTATGTTAAGTGTTTATTTATTTTTTGTGGATTCTTCGTAATGTTTGTGATGAAAATGCAGATTTTATTCTAAAATGAATATGTGTTCATAAACGTTGTTTGTGTTCATTTATGTTCATGAACATTTGTTAGAGTTCATTATCATATGGTAAATGTTCGTGAACAGTTCACGAACATGTTCGTTTCCTTAATGAACGAACGCGAACAAGAAAACTCGTTCGGTAAGCGTTCGTGAACAGTTCATGAACAAGCTTGTTCCTTAACGAACGGACACGAACATGACCTTGTCCGTGTTCGTTTGGTTTGTTTACAGCGGAATGGTATAAAATGAAGTGTTTAAACGTAAATGAGACCGTAGAAGCAATAATGAAATTTCCGAATAAATGATCCACCGGTTCAACTTGGTTAGAGCATAGAGGACACTATACCGAAGGAACATTAGCATCTCTGTTAGCAAGTTTTATATTGTAATAGAAAACGATCCAAAAGAACCCGTCATGCCGACTTTTTTGGATCAACCTAGTTAAAATATTTCCATCCAGAAGGATTATTCGGTCCTAATATGAATCCCCACTCTTTACCCGAAAATTCCAGATCAACTTTTAAACCTCAAAACCCACTTTGTAAGATAGTGGGAAACCCGCGTGTTGCGGCGGAGTTAACAATATGGGCCGATTTAAGCCTCTTACCTTAACAATAGCAACCCCTTTGATTAAATAGGTCGGCCTCTCAACCCATCCTATTTAACTAATAGCCAGGCCCGTCAACCCATTCATAACTATAATATATATAAAGCAAAGGTCAACCTGTCAGCCTAAATCGTTTAATTCAAATTACAGCAGCTGATGAAGATCCTCCACAAGCAATATAAACAACTTTCTCCGAAGCTAGAGACTCAATAACTGTGGGAACAGGCTGGTTTTGCATAGAAAAGTGTCCCAACTGTCCATGTCCACCATAACCCCAAGATAATACATGACCTTTATCTTTAAAATTATAAATAAAAAATGGTCTATAAAACAATTACGCTTAAGCTACAGAACCGTAATTTTAGACAAGGAATATCCCTTAAATATTTTAAAGAAATATATGAGTCAACCCTCACCCGCAAGTTGACCCGAACTCGGCCATTTATAAATCTGTTCACAAGATCAACCCAAAACTTACCACACCAGATTTAGACTAAACTCAGACATATAGATTGCATCTTAGTTCCGTGTCATGTTGAAATTTCACACCTATATGTATTGGAAATTTGCTCAATAATTAAGAAAACCAATAAGGCAATAATGAGTCAAATGCTCTTTAGAATACATCACCAACATCTTTCATGGTCTGGTTAACTTTTATGAACCCATAAATATACCAAAACCGCTTGTACACGAAAATTGGAAATCTCACCATTTCGAGGATGTTTGCTTCAAGGGAAGCACTCTCCAACCAATATCGGTTCTGTAAAAGCCTCCTTCCCATTTGATCTCTTCAACAGCTCTGTATGCGTGATCTCTTGCTTCTTCAAGATCTTTTCCCTTTGCAGTAACGCCCAAAACCGGCCCGCCCGTTGCAATGTAGTTTCGATCTGCATCAACCGCTGTCCGAGCATGAAATATTTTAACACCAGGAGCTGCTACCTCTGTTTCTTCAAGGTTTTGAATCTTGGTTCCTTTCACATAGGTTCCAGGGTAGCCGTTTCTAGCCATCACCACCACCATGGCTGAACCAGGGGCCCATTCCAGAGTCACCGAGTTCAATTCACCATTACATGCAGCAAGCAGGACTTGCGCTATATCAGATTCCAGGCAAACCATCTACACCTCCAGGTTATGCAAATTTAAAAGTGCTTGGGTTAGGGTTGGTGTTTATGACACCAGCAATAATATGGTTCGTGTTCGGGTTAACCAATTTAACCCGCCAACCCAACATGAATAGCACTAACATTCGTACCTGCTGTTGCTTTGCTAGGAACAACTGCCCGAGTCCACGTAGCATTTGATAGATTAATATCCACCTACAACATAGATAATTAGCATCTAAATTACAGAAAAAGTAACTTATCAGACTTCAAATCAACAATAAACACCATTTCAAGTGCCTAGATCAGTATACACATGCTTTATGGTTTAAGCGGTTTATTATGTATATACTATATAACTTATCTTTTGTTGGGATTGAACCCTATCAAAGGAACAGATAATTAAAGCCAAAACTGGATCAGAGCAGTGGATCCAGAATAAGCAGATGTTATGTATACAAGTCTCTCCCCTTGAAAGTGGTTTCAACATCTGCTGGCCTCCTATCTACTGATCGGTACAACTGCTGACCTACAACTGCTGATCAACATCTGAAGACTAAAGCCCTGCTACTCAAACTGCTGCCTTGGGTCAAACACTGCTGGATGTATCAAGTGCTGCTGAGATCACATTAGTGGAAGGAATCAGCAGTAGTTTAGATATCTTTATATAATGAATTGTAATAGCAGTACTTGTATAGATCAGAGGTTAGAGTTTGTTAGGAGGTTAGATGTCACTTTCATGGTGACGTCAGCAAAGATGCTCAGTGGTTTGTCCGTGCCTATAAATAGAACAGTACCCTGTACTGTTCTATTAGCTCTTCACCATCTTCTTCCTGCACGAACAAATCACTGTGAGCTCAGGCTGAGGGGGAGTTTGTTACATACTTACAATTGTAATTGAATCTTTTAATAAATTCAAGCATTCGGTTCAATGTTAAACTTGTATGTGAAAAGCAATTCTCCTGTTTGATTGTGAAAAGTTTGCTTCCATTATATTCCGCTGCACTACTCATTCATTGTTCATTATAATTCAAACGTAAAACACAATCAAAACCAAAATCAGATCCTAACAATTGGTATCAGAGCTTGGACACTCAAATTTGATTTAACAATCATTTTGACATAAATAGTTCAGCTCACAATCGTTGATACTGATAGTTTGTTCGTTTTGTTGAAAAACAGAGCAAGGTTTAATCACCATCAAAGTTGATTAATCAGTGCCTGTAAAACAACCAGGATGACGTCACAATCACAAGATGATAAGAATAACATTGGCTCTCTTTTCAAACCACCCATGCTTAAACGTAATGAATACAACATCTGGGAGAGAAGGATGGGTCACATCCTTACTCAACAGAACACTGGATGTTGGAGGTCTGTTGTTTTTGGTCCCCATGTTCCTATGGTGCCAAGTGCTGAGGATGCAAAGAAGTTCGTACCTAAACCAACTGAAAACTATACTAAAACTGACTTTCAAAAGTTCGAACTCGACGCCAAAGCATTTAGCATCATAGCATCTGCATTACCCAATGAGATCTATGCTGGACTGTTACATTGTAACTGTGCCAAAGAGCTATGGGATGCGCTGAAGGAACAATTTGGGGGAACAGAAGAAGTTATTGAAAACAATAGGGAAATTCTGAATCAGCAGTATGAAACATTCTGTCACATCAAGGGTGAATCATTGACTCGGCAGTTTGAGCGATTCAGTTGTCTCATTAGTGAACTAAGGCTTGTTAAAGTAACATTTCCAAATTCAACTCAAAATAGCAGGTTCCTTAGATCACTAGCAGAAAAATGGGATACCATTGCATTTGTTACTAGAAACTCTGCTGAGTTCAAAGATCTGACCCTGACCCAACTTCATGGTAGACTCCTGACCTATGAAAGGGAGTTAAACCAGAAAAAGAAGTTGCAAGAGTCTGGCAAAGTTGCTGATGATTATTCATTTGGCAGCACAGCTCTTTTTGGTCAGGAAGAATCTGGTAGCAGTAGTAAGGATCAAGGTTATGATCACTTTATTGATATAACTGCTGGTGGAAATTTCAACAACCCTGATTCTCACTCTGCAAATTATGCTTTTACTGCAAATTGTGAAAACCAGATGTCAGATAACTTGGGTTTTGAACTAAATGATTTGCAACACTTTGATCCCACTGACTTAGAAGAGATGGACATTTTGCATCAATTGGCTTTGCTTAGTATAAGAACAATCAAATTCTACAAAAGAACAGGGAGAAAATTCCCAGGGTTACATGGGAATTTAATAGTGGGGTTGGATAAGTCAAAAATTAAGTGCTATAAGTGCAATAGGCTAGGTCATTTTGCTAGGGAATGCAGGAGTCAAACTACTGGTCCAATAATAACTCATCCTAGCTCAAACCCTAGACCACAAAATCAAAGCACTGTGCACTATACCCAATATACCCCTGCAGCCCATGTTAACACTGCTCACTATGCTGCAACCCCTGTGCCTGTGCATTATGTTCAAACCACTGTTCCACAAATTCAGTATGTTCAAGCCCCTATCCCTCAGGCACAAGTGCAACCTGTTGCACCTCAACAAGCTACTCCAACAGTGGTACAACCAGATCAACAAAGCTTTTTCACCTAAGGCTTTATTGACTGGAGCAGCATGCCTGATGAGCTTGGTGATGAAAATTTTACACTCTATGCTTTTAATGATCCTTCTAATGATGAATTTTGCTTGATGGCTTTAGAGTCAATACCAGAAGGGGTAGAAACTGAAGGTGAACTGCTAAGTGCTGAAACAGTGGATGAAGTGGCTGAAGCAGTGGTTACTGCAGTTGCTGGTGAACTACAGCTGGGAGAAAATTCAGAAACCCTGCAGGTGAGAAAGAAGTTAGAGTTGATGATGAAGATGATCATCAATGTGATTGTGCCATGATGGCTGCTACTAAGGGAGCTTCGGCATGCTTAGATAGCCTTTGGTATGTAGATAGTGGAGGCTCCAGGCACATGACAGGATGTAAAGCCCTACTCAAAGATTTCAAAATCCATGGAGGGGGTGATATATCCTTTGGTAATAATAGTAAAGGGAAGGTTCTGGGGTCTGGTACAGTACAGTCTGAAAATGTAAAATTTGAAAATGTCAATCTGATAGACAATCTAAAATTCAACCTCCTAAGTGTTTCACAAATGAGTGATAAGGGGTATGGGTCATTCTTCACAAAGGAGTGTTGTAGGATTGTTGGACCAGAAATGGTTGAAAAGATTGAAGCAATAATAAATTCTGGAAAAACCAAACTTGTTGCTCAAAGAAGTGGCAATGTTTATGTGGTGGATATGTCAAAAGAGAGCCCCAGAACTAATGCATGTCTGTTCTCAGCTGCATCAAACAAAGAGACAGAACTATGGCACAGAAGATTGGGGCACACAATCTCAAGACAATCACTGCCATTTCAAAACAGGGGTTAGTAAGAGGTTTACCTCAAAAACTGTTCACCTTTCCTGAGCATTGTGTTTCCTGCCTAAAAGGAAAACAACATAAAAGCTCCTACAAATCCATTGATGAGTCCAAAACAACCAAATGTTTGCAAATGCTTCATATGGATTTGTTTGGCCCAGTTAAAGTCATGAGTCTTAAGAAAAAGAGGTATTGCTTGGTTATTGTTGATGACTTTTCTAGGTTTACATGGACTTACTTTTTACACTCAAAATATGAGACTGCAGTTTGACCTTCCAGTAAAAATCTTCAGAAGTGACAATGGCACAGAGTTCAGGAACAAGGAGTTGGATGATTTCTGTGTGTCAAAAGGAATTGTGAGACAATACAGCATTCCAAGAACACCAGAACAAAATGGGGTTGTTGAAAGAAAGAACAGGACTTTGATTGAGGCTGCCAGAACCATGCTTGCTGATTCAGGTTTGCCATTAACTTTTTGGGCAGAGGCAGTAAACATTGCCTGCTATGTCCAAAATAGAGTTTTAATCAACCCCAGGCATCAAAAGACTGCCTATGAACTGCTGTATAAAATAAAGCCATTGATTTCATACTTCAAAGTTTTTGGCTGCCCATGCTTCATTTTAAACTTAAAAGATTCCATTTCTAAGTTTTCAGCCAAAATTGATTGTGGATATCATCTGGGATACTCAACCACTGCTAAGGCCTACAAAGTGTTTAACACAAGGACCAAAACAGTGGAAGAGACTTTGAATGTAAAGTTCAATGAACTTTCATCAATGAAAATCCCAGCAAATCCTGCAGATTTGTTTGATCTTGATAAATTCACTTTTGAAAATACTGCTATCAAGACTAACAGTGCAGGTCCATCAGAAGATTCATCACCAGACTATGGGTATGAAATCATCATTCCTCAACTAAAGTATGTAAAAATGGGAAGAGCAACAGATGTTCAAAACAGCTGTCAAAGCTCAACCACTGCTACCTCAACAGTTGTTGACCAAAGTAGCCCCTTAACCCCTGCTTCTACATCATCAAACACTGTTGATAAAAATCCTCAAACAGTGGATCAAAGTCAGCATGTGTCCACACCTTTACCTCCTATTCCACCACCTTTTGAAACCACTGCTGGATCATTAAAGTCACCAGCAGTGGTTAGCTCAGATGATTCACATTTGCAGCCCTCCCCACTTAACGCCATTGTACCATACCAAGGAGAGCTTATCTTTTTGAAATCTCATCCACCAGACCAAATTATTGGCAACATCAATGAAGGGGTGCTCACAAGAAGTCAATCCCAAAACATTTGTCTTTTTGCTGGTTTTCTATCTCTCCATCAGCCAATCAAGTACCAAGAGGCACTGAAAGACAACAGCTGGGTAGAAGCCATGCAAGAGGAGCTCCAACAGTTTAGAAGACAACAAGTTTGGGAGCTTGTTCCATTGCCAGAGGGTGTAAGTCCTATTGGCACAAAATGGGTCTTCAAAAATAAAACTGATGAAAGGGGTATTGTTGTCAAAAATAAAGCCAGGCTTGTGGTTCAAGGGTACAGACAAGAAGAGAGGATAGATTATGATGAAACATTTTCCCCTGTTGCAAGACTTGAAGCAATTAGACTATTTCTGGCCTTTGCTGTCAACCACAACATCAAGGTGTATCAAATGGATATCAAATGTGCATTCCTCTATGGTAAGATTCAAGAGGAGGTTTATGTTTGTCAACCTCCAGGTTTTAAGGATCCATTTAATCCAAATCATGTCTACAAGCTAAATAAAGCTTTGCATGGCTTGAAACAAGCACCAAGGGCCTGGTATGAAACTCTTTCCACCTCTCTACTTTCCATTGGTTTCACAAGAGGTAGAATAGATAAAACACTGTTTTTAAAATGGAGAGGAAAGGATTTGATGATTGTCCAAATTTATGTGGACGACATCATTTTTGGAAGCACATGTAATAAAATGTGTGAAGAGTTTAGGCAACTCATGACAGCTGAGTTTGAAATGAGTGCAATGGGTGAACTCCAGTGCTTTCTTGGTCTCCAAGTAAGGCAACGGCAAAATGGCACTTTTATCCATCAAGGCAAATATGCTAAAGAACTGTTGAAGAAATTTGAGACGGATGACTGTAAGCCATGCAGTACACCCATTGCAACCAATAAAGTAGTCATATCTGATGAAAAGGATGAATTGGTTGATCAAACTTGGTATAGAAGCATGATTGGGTCTTTATTGTACCTAACTGCATCCAGGCTAGACATCATGTTTGCAACATGTGTTTGTGCTAAATCCCAATCAGCCCCTAGAAAGTCAAACCTTATTGCTGTAAAAAGGATATTCAGATACCTAAAAAGTGCTCCCACACTTGGTATCTGGTATCCAGCTGATGGTAAAATTGAGCTTTCAGGTTTCTCAGATAGTGACTTTGCTGGATGTGACAAGACAAGGAAGTCCACTTCAGGAGGGTGCCAATTCCTAGGCAATTGCTTAGTGTCTTGGCAAAGTAAAAAGCAAGCAGCTGTTTCCACATCCACTGCTGAGGCAGAATATATAGTTGCTGCAAGCTGTACAGCCCAACTGCTCTGGCTTCAAAATCAGTTGCTGGATTTTGGTATCACTGCCTTAAAGACATCACTCATGTTGGACAGCCAGGCAGCAGAAAATATCATCAAAAATCCAGTTTCCCATTCAACCACCAAGCACATTAACATCAGACATCACTTTGTGAGGGATTGCTATGAAAAAGGTTTGATTTCTCTACACCATGTTCCAACTAAGGATCAGCTGGCAGATGTGGTAACAAAAGCATTAGACACATCCACCTTTGAAAGCTTGATCTCTAGTATTGGCATGCTAAACATGGAATAACAGGCAAAATCCTATTTTTCTATGAATAAAAGCATTAAATTGTTTTCAGAAAATCAAAAATCCATCCTTAAAAATAGCCAAAAATGAATTTTTCATTAAATCCTTAAAAGTCTGCCATAACCACTGCTTTGTTCAAAAGTCTGTTCTACTTAAAAGTTTGTCCACTGCTGAAAGTCAACCCTGCTCTCTCATTTCTTTGATAAGCACTGTTGTTCAAAATCAGTGTTTTATCCACTGATATGCTATCCACTGATAGTGAAAATCACCCACTGCTCTCATTGCCACAGTTATACCACTGATCTTGTTCCATCAGTGGTCTTCATAAAAGAGTTGTCGTTTTCTTCATCAGGGGTTGGCACGTGGACAGTACATAGTGGTCAGACCTTTTGTAACCGCTGCCACGTCAGCATTCACTTTTTCTCTATAAAACCCCAAACAGGGTTTTACTGTCGAATTGAATTCTTAAAAATTCCTTTCTCAAAGCAGTTCTCATCTTATTTTCTCAAATTCCTTCACAACCTTCTTCGATCATCATCTCCAAAATGACAAAATCAAAGTCATCCGCTACACCCACTTCAAAATCTTCTTGCAAAAAGGCCGCTCCAAAGGCTACTCCCATCGAAATTCCATACAAAGCACCACACAATTATCTGGGTCTTTTGACAAAACCAGGTACCACCGATGCTTTCGACTCCATCATTGAAATCATGTCTGCATCAAAGTACAAAACTTTGTTAACAGCAGATGCTCCAATTTACTTGGACACCCAAAGAGAGTTTTGGAAGAATATTACCCTTGACAAACAAGGCAAGGATGTCATAGCCATTAACTCTTCTCTAATGAGTAAACCTGTCAAAATCACACCACAATCCATCTCGAAAGTCTTTGAACTCAATGATCAGCAAGGTAAAACTTCTTTTCCCAAAAATGAGTTAAAAACTGATTTCCTTGAAAGGGGGTATGCAGAACAAATTAAAAAGGATACCTTACAAAAAGGTAATTTTCCACCTGCAACAAGATTTATGTTCCATACCCTGCTTATGTGTGTTTCAAAGAAAAACCACTTCTTTTAATGAAATACCATTAAAGATTCAAAACCTGGGATATGCTATTCTTCAAGATGAAAATTTCAATTATTCCCAGGAAATCTTTAATGATTTGGTTAAAAATGTTGATCAAAAGCCATTCTTACTTTTTCCAAGATTTTTAAGTTACTATTTTGAAAAGAAACTTGGTAAGAATGATGCTGCTGCAATAAAACAAGGTGTATCTTTTCAAATAAGCAGTTTAACTGCAGAAACTTTTACAAGAATGTCAACATCTTGCAAAACACAAGCAGAGGTGCCTGAGCAGAATTTAGCAGCTACCATTGCTCCTCAGGTATCTGGTGCTGAGCCCACTGCTCAAGGTGATCAAAGCAGCAAAACAACTGCTTTGAAACCCACACCTAAAATTACCAAAAAGCCAAAGCAAAAGAAAACTCAAAAACCCCCCAAACTTATAAAAATGGCAACTCTGGAGGATGAGATACCAGAGCAACTGCCAGTGACAGCACAAAAGTCACAAGCAACCACTGCTGCTACTTCCTCACAGTAATTGGTACAAATATCTCAACCCATGGCTGAAACTCCTCCTGCTTCTTCTAAAAAAGAACAGGTTGTACAAATAGGGACACCACAATATGATGCTCTGGAATCACTTGCTTCCATCATCCACAGCCTAATGCCCGGGGCCAATTCTCTTTCTACACCCAACCTCACCTCCACAATTCCCCCATCAACTAAATTATTGTTGGATGCTATTGATCTGAACCAGGCACAAACCAGTCCTTCTCAATCACCTATCAATGAGAACATACTTCAACAACCGACTGGGTCTGATGTATCAATCATAGCTAACCCACCAACAAGACCTGAGGAGGTTACACCCCTTGAGTTACAAGTAACTCTTGGTGGTAATCCAAGTGAAGCAGCCACTACAAGTGCTGAACCCACTGGTTTCCATTTGGACAGTGGTTACATCAATAAGACTTCCTTGGAGGCAATTCCTTCTATAGCACCTCTGCTAACCACTAGTGAGTTTGTTTTGACCACTGGTACCATCAAAAGGTTATCAAGTGTTGAGGGAAGAAGTCCCCAGTACCAAGAAAAAGGGGCAGCAGTGGATGACTATTGGAATACATTCCTTAAGTCAACCATTGTTCAAACCACTGTTAGTGGGAAATCAGATGATCCCATTAAGTTAGGTGATGGTTTAAAGTACCTAGAATTGACGGATAGGGTTGAAAAACTGGATACCTCTGTTGCAGAAATCAAAGAAATGCTGCAACAGTTGTTGAAAGTTCAGAAGGTATAACCAACTGCTGTTCCAGCTCAAGCATCTGCTCCACCACAAGCACCTGCTGCAAATGAGTTATGGAGTTTATTTCAACCCCTGCTCCAACAACAAAAACAAATGGCTGATCAGCAGCATGCAACACATGTTCAAAAGCTGAGAAACATAACGGAGTCAAGGTTTAGAAACACCCAAGCAGACATCAAGGCTATAAAAGCCCACATCCTGAGCACCACTGGCACTGCTCCTCCAACTGTTCTCTTCATTGATCAACTTCCTCCAGATAATGCCAAAAAGGGGGAGAAAATTAAAGAATGGAAGAAGAAGGGAATAGATGATGGTCTCTACATAGAACCAGAAAAGGAGAATATGACCAAGAAGATCCCTTTGCCAGATGGGAGCAAAAAGATTGATGTTACCACAAATGCATTAGCTGAAGCAAAAGCTAGTGTAAAAAGGGACAGAGAGGCAAAGGATATGTCCAGGTGGAATGAGGAAAAAAGAGCTTATATGGAGCTGAATGCGCAGGGTTATTCTGAGCCAAAGGATGTTAAAAATCCCGAGCTAAAAAGAAAGAATCCCACTAGAAAAGTGAGGGAACCCAAATCCATACCATACAGACCCACAAAGCTTACTTCCAAACCACCTTCCAAAAGCCCCCAACATCAATCTTCCACTCAAACAGCTGTTGTAACTCCTGTTGTATCAACAACTGCTGATACTTCAGTAGTTTCAACTTTTGCTATCACTTCAACACACACCACTTCAACACACATCACCACTGCCTTACCACCACCACCAAAAACAACCCCACCATCATCACCTCCTGCCAAAAAGCAGAAGACACCAGATGTTACAACATCTGTTGTAATGACAACAGTGGTTGAAACACCAGTTGTTTCAACAACTGTTAGTCAGCCACCTTCTACCACTCAAACCACCACTACTGATCCACCCAAAACATCATCAGCCTCTCTTACAATAAAAAGGAGAAGGATTTTCATACATGATGATGATTCTCCATCACCACCACCACCACCAACATCTTCACAATCCCTTGCACTTATTCCAAACCATGTTCCTCTCTCATCAGCTCAAGTACAACAACCAATCATGGCCATCACTCCTGCAGGATTCCAATATCCTCTTGAACTCATTGCAGTCAGAGAAGAGATCAAATCCTTCTACTATGAGGATGATCCTGCTAAAAGGAAGTTGCCATCTATTGAAGGATATCCCAGGCCCTATAACATTGAAGAGTACTTGAAAATTAAGGCTCAACAGGCAGAGGATATTTCCAAAAGAAACTCTCAACGAAAAACTGACAAAGAAATTCAAAGGCATTACCAGTTTCTATTTACTCAAGTCAGATCCTTAGAGCAATTTGTAAAAAATGTTTGTCAACAAATCTCAGAGAGAGCATATGAAACTTTGAGAAAATACTACATTGAAAGCATCATGGCAACCAAGAAGTACAAGGGAGAAAAGCATATGTACAAGGAGTGGACCATTCCTGAGCTTGAACAAGAAGCAGCCAGAATTCAAGAAATGATAAAGAATAAGGTCAAACACACTCATCCAGATTGGTCAAAGTACAAAAAGAACGTGCCTAAAAAGACATTAGAGCTGAAGAGAATGAAAGAGGAATTAGTTGCTGCTGACTATGGGTCTAAAAATCAAGTGACAAGATGGAAAGAAGATACAGTCAGGACCACCTACAAAAGGTTGGAGGAATTAAGGAAGAAAGATCCCACAGTTCCACAAAAACCTGACTACCCTGAAGCAGAGGTTTCAACAAGACCACCAAAGCTGCAAATCAGGAGAGCCACTGCTCCAGCTGGTGCTGCCATCTCTAAAAGAAAGCAACAAAAACAGTTGGATACTGAAACAGTGGCAGAATTAATGGCAGGAGATGAGCTTGTAAAAGAAGGTATTAAAAAGATGATAGCTGAAACTCTTGGCCTGAATCAACCTGAAAGCACTGCTCAAACAGTCATCACAAGGCCTGCATCACCAAACTCCTCATCTAATAAAAATCTCCCAAGAAACCCACCAGACTCAAAAGTACTAAAGTGGAAAACTGACAAACAGACCCATGCACTGACAGTGTTCAAGTCTAGTGGAGAAGTGAAGAAAATAACAAGGGAACAAGCACTTGGCCTAAGTCTTGAAGATTTGCAGGATCTCCTTGATCTTCCACTGTGCAGGGATGATGATGACACAGATGCCTTAGCCTTTGAGTTACAACTCAAAGGGCAAATAAGGGAACTGCTGATGAGGCAATAAAGATCTACCAATAAGGAAGGGTTTTGGCATTATCTGTTCCAGGGGGAGATTGTTGGGATTGAACCCTATCAGAGGAACAGATAATTAAAGCCAAAACTGGATCAGAGAAGTGGATCCAGAATAAGCAGATGTTATGTATACAAGTCTCTCCCCTTGAAAGTGGTTTCAACATCTGCTGACCTCCTATCTACTGATCGGTACAACTGCTAACCTACAACTGCTGATCAACATCTGAAGACTAAAGCCCTGCTACTCAAACTGGTGCCTTGGGTCAAGCACTGCTGAATGTATCAAGTGCTGCTGAGATCAAATCAGTGGAAGGAATTAGCAAGTAGTTTAGATATCTTTATATAATGAATTGTAATAGTAGTAGTTAGCAAAGCAGTACTTGTATAGATCAGAGGTTAGAGTTTGTTAGGAGGTTAGATGTCACTTTCATGGTGACGTCAGCAAAGATGCTCAGTGGTTTGTCCGTGCCTATAAATAGAACAGTACCCTGTACTGCTCTATTAGCTCTTCACCATCTTCTTCCTGCACGAACAAATCACTGTGAGCTCAGGCTGAGGGGGATTTTGTTACATACTTGCAATTGTAATTGAATCTTGTAATAAATTCAAGCATTCGGTTCAATGTAAAACTTATATGTGAAAAGCAATTCTCCTGTTTGATTGAGAAAATTTTGCTTCCATTATATTCCGCTGCACTACTCATTCATTGTTCATTATAGTTCAAACGTAAAACACAATCAAAACCAAACTCAAATCCTAACATCTTTGCTCTTTATTTTGTCTATTTGGCCATCACTATGTGAGCACTTACTTCAGATATTGATGGGTTTTTACCCAAATTAATGAATTCTTTTATTTGAGTTAAGTTAGTCATTAAAAACAAACGAATCAACTTAATACTACTTACACATCATAATTCACAAACACACATATGTGAACAAGTTTTAAAAATGCAGGATGTACAGGACGGAAGCATAAATTGGATGAATATACCCAAGTCTTTCAGTAACTGGGCCAGCCTTCTTTTCTCATCATCCAGATCTGAACTCGCGGTTCCCAGCTTCTCCTCTCTCATCCCTACAACATATTCCAGTATCTCAATTGCATCCTCCCACCTGTAGGTACCAAGACATTCATCTTTTTAATTAAAACACTAACAAGAAAACCATAATAACTGTTGTAAATATGGTCAAGCCTATTAGGATTAAGCCCATTAGTGTTAAATACATGCCCATTGCATCATATGTTCTAGCAAGATTGTTGTAAACCCCAAGTGTATCTGGATGATGAGGCCCATATTAGATTCAATTGTAATGTTCAAATCATCTAATGTGTACTAAGATCAGCTGCTATATGCTAGAATAGACTGCTCCTTCGTCCAATGAGAAACCCGTTGATTAAAATCTTTAATCAGAAGCGTCTTCTAAAATCTCAAACCTCGACATGCTGAATATAGGTGCTACATATGCCTTTTGAATGGAACAAATGATATTGCAGGCATCAACAGTATCAAAGCACCCATAGAAGATACATATGATTGACCACACATATACATAAACGCGTCCCACACGACGGCAAAAAATAATTATCAAATGTCTTTTTCTAAAAAAATATTGGGAAATTCTAAATGTGTATACATGTGGTAACATTAAAAAAACATTAAAAAGGTTAAGATAAATTATATGGGCTCGCCTAGGGGTGCAAACGAGCCGAGCCGAGCCCGAGCTTGACCAGGCTCGAGCTCGAGCTCGATTAACTTATTTGAGCTCGGGATCGAGCTTGGCTTGATTCGAGCTTTGTTTTCAAGGCTCGAGCTCGGCTCGTTTGTATTTTCTCAAGCTCAATCCAATTTATGCTTGGGGTTATTTGGATGCTGTTATTAACTAAAGGCCATAATCTTTGGTGTCGGAATAAATTCGAGGGCTATTTGGATTGTCGTTTTTGGAGTAATTACTGTGACTTGAAAAATCTTAATAAGATAATTATTTAATTAAATGGGTGCATTTGAAACAAGTTTGACCTATACAAAAGTCAATTGTATTAACAAAAGTCAAAACCTAAAAAATGGATTGATGTTGAAACTAACCTGCTGGATGCAAACAAGTTGAGCACTTGAGCTAGGCCTGAGTTCAGAAGAGAAAGATTATGTCCTGATCATTCGCAAGCATCTTCACTCATTCATGGTATGATATTTCAGTAGTCGTGCCACTGTCATCGTCTATTGGGAGAGGTTGTTTCCAAGGTTCCGCGTCCATCCTCATATATCTGCAGTCTGCTACCCCCTTTATGGAACTGAAATCTTACTCAGCATGTCTAAATACCAAAAAAAAATCAATTTATTTTTTAACTAAATGGTAAATACCCATTCTACAAATTTTTAACTTACATAACTTGTGCAAGCCGGGTCCCATGTCCCTTAGGTGCAAGCAGAACGAGCCCATGACATGCATCTTTGAACCCAAAAGCAAAACGATGCCGAATTAACATCTAGATTAGGAAAAGCTATGATCATATTATCTGCATATACACATCAGATTACAAATGATAGTATTTACACCTACATTCATATAGATCACAACATTACAGGATGCACAAAAGAACATGAAACCTTGAGATAATCTTAAAAACTTACCCGATTAAGACCCGAATGCTAAATTCACCATCTACTATCCATGGATTCCTTCCTTCCAAACTCCCCATCTCCACTTCAGTATCAGATCCAATTCACGTAGTTTTGCAACTAAAGTACTAAACACAATGCAAATAATGAGTGAAGCAAAGTAATCAGAATCATCATAGAGACGTTTTACAAACCATTTATATACAATGATGATTCAACTTTAATTAGCCACATATGATGATTCAACTTTAATCAGCCACATCCAAAATTAAATCGTTCCATCTGAGGAGAAATCGAACCTGGTGGAACAAAATTAAAAAAAGATCCAAAAAATTTAAAATCATAATGGTGAAACAAATCGAACCTGTAAAGTCATTTAAACATACGGGTGCTCTTAATGAAATCGACTAAATACTTTATACCTGGGAGTTGGGTGGACTCCAGATATACTATTTCACAAGGAGTTTTACTATTTTGTCAACAATCGCAAATGAGTTAGGATTGGGTATTTGGGTTATAATCATCTCTATCATTATATTAACAATGTTCTTTGTCACTGTGATAATCCAACGACAAATAACAGATCCAAACACTTGTTTCTACAGCTCCCGTTAAGGAACACGGAGAATAAATGAAAAAAATCAATTTTTTTCATTTATTCTCCGTGTTCCTTCCATTTTAAGCTCCCGTTTGTACCTGAAACACAAACAACCGTAGTTACCTAATTCTAGACAATTACATGGATAAATGCGGGGTTAAATTATCATTTATAACACTCAAGGGTTGTCCTACGGACTACCCGTCACATCCCCACACTTAACCGTTGCTTGTCCCAAGCAACCCGTTCAACAAAACACAATTTATTCAAGCGATCAAGTACAAACCAAGCAACAATTGTCCTCATTTACTAACTTTTTCTTAAACCCACACATAACACACACCTCACAATAACTCTCTTCTCGGTGGCAAGTAATAACTAGCAAAGATACGCTAGATCACACTCAAGGCAAACGAGTAGTTGAACAATAATATGCTTGTACTCAAATCGGTCCTTCGCCTAAATAATTTGCTAAACATGCACATGAATCAAAGGGACTTAGAGGTTGTAACGTGGCTAGGCAAATGGGTAGGAAATGGAAATATATATACAAAGTAGCTAACAATTTAACCCGGTCTTTTATTTCTAACTAAGCAAAACATAAACAACTATGTACAACATATCTCATTCATTTTTTTTTTCATTTTTCATTACTTTTTCTCTTTTTTTTTCTTTTTCCTTTCATATCTCTTTTTTTCTATATTTTTTTTTCTTTTCAAACATAACAAGATAAACATACTAATACGAGATGCAACACTAATAGACCGGGTCAAATACGGGTTAAATTTAGAGGAACTAGGCACGGGTTACAAATGATCGGCTTCAAGCTCAAATGGGCTACTAAAGTCCAAACCCCCGCCCCTCTCACTACCATGCTCATATATATAATTTATGAGGTCCAACCCCCCAAATCCCACACTCGCACTCACCATGACGAGGCTACCTAAATGCCCTTATCATTTTCACATTCATGCAAAGCTAAGGCCTCAAACCGCATCTAAGCACAAGTTCTAATGTACCCACACCCATTGCCACTCTCATCAAAGAAAAAATATTTCTAATAAATTCAAAGAGATGGCTAAACTCTCACCAAGAAAGAACAAGGGAATATGGGATGTCGGTGTATCATGCGGTTTTGTATTTAAATGTTCAATTCGGAACATTGTCACTTGATTTTTAAAAATTTACAATTTTCACAAATTTTTCAAAATTTCCCCTCATCCCCACACTTGGGATACATTGTCCCCAATGTATGGTTTTGAAGGGAAGATCGCTTAAACACCAAAAACATCAACTTTGTTTTTTTTAATAAACAAAAGCAAACTAATAAACTAACAATATTTCAAAGCTAAAGAACATGACAAGTCTAAGGAAAAAGTACATTGACCTGGTGAAGTTTGACACAACAGATATTGTAAATGATCCAATTTCCTATCACCACCTTCACACAAATATCCGCACATCTTCCCCACACTTGAGTGTTGTCATGGCCCTGAAACATAGAAAACTAAAGAAATAACAAGATCAGTGAAAAACCTCGGGATGCCTCCCGAGCAGCGCTAAGTTTTCAGGTCTTCAGCCAGACCGTGCCACCTCCATTTAAGGTGGCTCAAAGAAGCGGTTCCTGCCATCTCCATCACTTCCCCGTACCATTGAGCAAAATGCATCCGTCTCGTTTCGACTCAGTGGGTAATCAAATACACTCTTGCTTGAACCCATATGCTTTTCTTCACGATCCGGTGGGTGATTTCTTCTCATTCTTTGAAACACATTTTCACTAAACCCGCTATCCTTCGCCTCAACAAAATCGTAACTAATCATCTTAGTCTGAACATCAAATGACAACTTACGGTTCTTTTCGGTCATGGTAATGATTCCTTCTCTACAATTGATTTGAGCATTTGCCGTATAGAGAAACGGACGACCCAAAATCACCCTTTGTTGTGACGCCATCTTGGTAGTAGCATAATCTAAAACCAAAAAATCCACCGGGTATTCGAATTCTCCCAACCGAATCATAACATTCTTAACCATTCCCCGTGGACGCCTCCAACTTTCATCCGCCAAACTCACCATGGTGTCTGCATCCTGAAGCGGACCAAAATCATACATATCATATAAGTCACCTGGTAGCACACTCATACTCGCCCCATAATCCAATAATGCATGGGGAATTTTTAATTTTCCCACTCGGATCGGCACAAGTGGTGCTACATGCTCCTTGTCCGTTTCAACCTCGGTATCCCTTCCTATTGCTGCACTCACTTGACAAGAAGAAGTAAGAAATGTTTCATTAATTTCATTATTAGGAACGGTGCTTACCACATTGATATTAATGCTTTTTGTGTTCTTGGGATTTATCACCGTGTCACGTGATGATTGAACTTTTGCTTTCTTCAATAATGCCACGTCACTTGCAAGTTGACCCATTTGAGTGGTCAACGATTGAATAGCTTTGTCATGGATTTCATCTTTTTGCATGCGAACATCATCCATTTGATTTCTTCGCTGCATCTCTAGGTGCATTGCCTTGAGCATCTCCATGACCTCATTTCCACCAGAAGAACTTTGACCCGAAAACCCATTTTGATTATTGAACGGTTGGCGTGGAGCAAAGTTACCTTGACTTCCTTGAAAATGCGGGTTGGCTTGGTTTGAGGGATTCCCGTATCGAAAATTTGGGTGGTTTCTCAACCCGGGGTGGTAAGTGTTAGAATTCATTTTGTAATTTCTACCACCCCCTCCTTGCCCTTGTACGACATTAACCTCTTCATATTGCCCTTCCACTCCTTGGCAATTTTCAGCCGCATGTCCTAACTCATTACAAAGAGCACACACATCATAAATTTGATTAGAAGTTTGAACATTACCATCGTCTACCGCGTGCACTTGAGTTCAGGTAATGGCCGGTTGTGCTCTCCTTGATGCTTGAGCTTTTCTCTTTGAATTGACCGCCATGTTGGTGTCTCTTTTTATTTAATTCTGTAGATGAAAGGCTTTATATTCTGGAGGTTGAAGCATCAGCTACACCTGTGGTTGGAATGCAATTTAATTCTGTCGAACAAGCATACGTGTATTACCAAACATATGCTAAGTTAGCTGGTTTTTCTTCTCGCAAAGGTGGTGAAGTCCACAGTGGTGGTATAATCAAAACTAAGTATTTTGTTTGCTCTAAAGAGGGACATAAGCCATTGTTAATTGACGATGCTTATTCGAAGTCAAGAATGCCATACAAAACAAGGAATAGAGGAACCATTAGAACCGGGTGCAAAGCTCAACTTATGATTTGTTCGGTGGATGGGAGATCATTTACAGTCAAGAAATTTGTTGATGGTCATAATCATAAGTTTGTATGTCCACAAGATATTCATATGCTGCCAGCTTACAGGAAATTGTCAGAAGTCTAAGAGGAAATGATATGGGAACTAGGTACTCTAAATCTTGGCCCTGTCAAATCTTTTCGTATAATCAGAAAACGATATGGTGGTTTCGAGAAAGTTGGTGCCACGGTTGACGATTGCAAAACTTTATAACTCGAATTAATAGCTATACAGGCGAATATGACGCATGCATGGTGATCAATAGGCTGACTGATAAAAAAGAATATTTAGTTGATTTTTATTTTGAATATTCTGTTGATGAGGACAAACGGTTAACTTGTTTGTTCTGGGCCGATGAGTTATGCAAGCGTAACTTTATGGAGTTCGGGTGCTACTTTCAAAACAAACAAGTAAGTGTTACATTAATGTTTTTTAATATTTTCGCATGTTGTATGATTTCGCAAACTAGGAATATCGCATGTTAATAAACATGAAAGTTAGGTGTTCAATATATCGCATATTATACTACCGAAATCGCATGTTACTAAAACATGATCCAAAGCGGTTTGATCGTTTTGCAATAATTTTTAATTATATTGAATTTTAGGTATAAGATGGTGTTTGTACCGTTCACTGGGATTGATAACCATTGTCGAAATGTAACCCTTGGAGCTGGGTTGTTGGCATCGGAGAGCATTGAGTCTTATAAATGGCTTCTCAATTCCTTTGTAAATTCATTTGGACGTCAGCCAAAGGTTGTAGTGACAGACCAAGACCCTACGATAAAACAGGCTATCGAGGGTGTTTTTACTACCAGCAAAGATAGATTGTGCATGTGGCACATAATGAAAGAAGTGGCAGATAAGGTAGACTACACTATACGGTGTGCCATTACCATTTTTTACACTATATATCCGTTACATGCTGATAAGAAAAGCATTTATTGGTGTAGGTTGGACACGATTTGTGCAAAAATGAGGAGTTTAAAAGGAAGATGTGCGATATTGTATGGACTGATTCCATTGAGCCAGAAGTATTTGAGAGATAGTGGAAGTTGATAATGATTGAGTTCAGTCTTACCCAAAATAAATGGATTGATGATATGTTTGTGATGAGATCCATGTGGATTCCGACTTTTTATCGGCACGAGCCAATGTCTGGACTTATGAGAACAACTTCAAGATCAGAGAGTGAAAACCATTTTTTTTTTGCCGGGTGGCGAATTCACAACTAACTCTTGTAGAGTTTATGAATCATTTTGACAGTTCAATGGATGTCCAAAGGTTCAATCATAGAAAGAATGATCACATATCAAGATATACTGAGCCTGATGATTTGAGCAAAACTACTCTTGAAGCAGATGCTGCTAAGATATATACCAGGTCTATATTCTTCAATCAGTAGACAGAGATATGCGGAACTATTAGTGAATGTATGCCGATGGACACCAAAATTGAGGGTGACCAGTTAAGGATATCGTTGAAAGACTTTAAAGCTCATGGAGAAGGGTTTTTAGAGGTAATACAGAATATATTTTACAACATGCGATTTTGACGAACCCCATGCGAAGTTAAATTAGTTTTCAAGAAACTCTTTTTTTACACATGCGATTTTATTCACCTACACATGCGATTTTAAGTTTTGATTTTGTTTTATTGTTTCTGTAGGTCTGTTTAAAGAAACTTGAAGAAGATGTAACTGCACAATGTAGCTGTCTGCATTTCGAACACTATGAACTGCTATGTAAACACATCAATTTTCTTTTCAAGATGTTTGGAGTTAAAGAAATACCAAACAAATATGTTACGAAGAGATGGACGAAAGATGTGGTTCTGAATGAATTAAACTCCACGTTTGACGTAAAGGTCGATGCAAAGGATGAGCAATACAAGGCTAAACAGATTGCTCGTGAAATCATGTATACAGGGGAGTATCTGGTTAGCAATTTGATTACTGACCTTGATCAACTCGTTCTAGTCAGGGATCAAATGAAAGAGATTAAAGAAAAAGTGGACCAGAGTCGCATAACCAATCCGCTTGATCCAAAGTTTGACCGGTTTTCAAAGTTAATTGGTTATCAACAACCAGCAACTGATGCACCGCCTACTGTCCGTGTCCCAACTGGTATAAGAAAAAAAGGTCGTTGCTCACATAAAAGGATTAAATCAAAGAAGGAACAAATGATTAGCCGCAAAGGGGAGAGGACAAGGACATGTAGTGTATTCAACGAAAAAGGTCACGATATTCGGACTTGCGAGGTAATGAAAAGTAAAAAAACAAAATAAGATGAAGGGAGTCCAGATTATCAAAGATCCTAGCCATGAAGTCCATGAAGTCGAAGATGAAGTTAATGAAGAGAAAGATGAGTTCGAAGATTATATTGGAGGGAGTGATGATGGCAGTGAAGAAGATGTTTGTGAAGAGGTTTCAGATGATGAAGATTAAAGAAACATGCCATTTTTTAATTGTACATGCGATTTTACACGATAAACATGCGATTTAATACACATGGGGGTTTTTGTATTATACTAACATGCGATTTTACAATGTAAACATGCGATTTCATATACATGAGGTTATAAGTAAAGTAACATGCGATTTTATTGTGTTTCTATGCTATGACATGCGATTTTTGTTAACTTTGCATGTGTTACCAACATGCGATATATATAGAGTTCAGTCATGCGATTTTAAAAGTAGAACCATTAGGTGTTTAAAATAATCATACAAAATAAGCAGAATACATACTAAACATAAAAGTAGTGTTTAACACAACAAAAGACTATAAAATGATCAAGAGAAACCTAGTTCCTTGAAGCAAAGATCTTGTCACGTTCTGTCAAGCTGAACTCCATCTTCTCTTTCACTGTAGACAGAGCATCATTCTGAAAAGAGAAGACCAAGTCATTAGCTCGAGACTGTTCCTTGATGTGCTCCAATGCGGCATCTCTGAAGCTCGATGGTGGTTCTTCAAGGAGTCTTTCCCACATGTCTTGATTTTTCTTGATTCCTGCAAGAATCTTTCCCTGCACATCAAGAATCAGGTGAGAAGAGCTGACATCAGTGCTAATTTCTGTCAATGTGCGAGTTGACAATAGTTCCTTGATTGCGATGTTCTTCAATTGTTCAGAATCAGAAGACATTTTTTTGTTGTTATTTGCTATTTTTCTTGTATGTGTTTGTTTTGGTGTCTTAATCTGGAAGGTTGTTATATCTGAGTATTATACATTAAAATAGTAAATTTATTATGTAGATAGGGTGGTACGTTTAGGGTATTTATGTTAAAAGTGATCATTACAAGTCACATTACAGTCACATCGATATTAAATTCATTTTTTCTTCATATAGAGATTTTTTATATTTATTATAATTTTCAATTCACAGTTTCTTGTTGTGCACTTTCATCAACGTGGATATAGCGATATGAAATCATCAGCATCAATGTCTGCAAAATCGCATGTGGCTCGAAATAGACTTCGCACATTATAAAAAACCAGGCTATTTTTTTCACAGTTGTTTCGCATGTTACAATAAATCACACACAATATCACCTTTATTTTCGCATGTTTTAAACCATGCTTACATATATTTCGCATGTTATAATAAACCAAACCTATATGCAATGAAGAATTAGAATTCGCATATTATAATAATTCCATGATAACCTATTTTCGCATGTTCAAATCTTTTTCGCATGTTTATAAAAATCATAACCAAGACATAACTTACTATTTTCAAATGTTTTTTGCATGTTCAAAATGCATTTCGCCTGGTCTAAAAACCCCGCTTTGAAAACACAGAATTCACATATTAAAGTAATCAACCTGGATCATCTTCTTCGATTGCTGGTCGATCGAGGTTAGTGTTGTTCCATTAGAACTCCCAAATCAGTAGTTCTTATTATTGTATGATGAAATCGCAGCAAGAAGAACGGAGGGAGGTTGGGAAGAAGAATCTCACATTTTTTAATTTGATTTAGGGTTCGATTTTGAACTATCTTCGGTCAGTTACAGAGATTAGGATCTCGCAATAACGATTTTAACCTTTTCAGTAAGATTTGAATATATTAATATGATTAATTTAATGATACAAATTAGTTTCGATCACGTTTGATGGATTGAAGATCGTACGGCTGTGGGCATCGCGTACATACTGTAGGATAAGAGGTATTGTACGTTAACCGGCCTCTCTCTCTCTCTCTATATATATATATATATATATATATATCTTCCATCATGTACTCATATTTCATCATATCATTCTAGTGATTGTTCTGAGTTTCATACCTGTGTTATTATGATTGAAAACTAAAAACCTTTGTGGCACCCGAGGAAATCCACAGTCATCCTGGTCTATCACTTCACTTTCTGAGACTGCTTATCAAATTTCGGGACGAAATTTCTTTCAAGTTGGGGATGATGTGTCAGCCCGAACTTTCAAGGTTAGCATTACCTACTTTCACAACCTCATAGCCGGTATCGTTATGGTTCATCTTTATGCACACTATATGAAACTCATACATGATTGTTATCAAATGAACATGACTTGTTTGTATATTATGTGAACTAGTTATACAAAGGAACCGAGGGTGGCACATTCTCACTTCAGTCGCACACTCCCTAACTCTTGCGTCTTTAGCTCCGGCCCATGCATTGTTACCGAGCCCAAGAACTGTTTCGAGCTCAACCCATGCGAAGACACGCATACATGTAGGTTGTGTAATATGTGATTGTGATTTAGAAACAACAACAAACCCTAACACTCCTCTCTTTCTCTCTGGGCCGATGGCAACATACATTCATCAAAGCCCCATCCTGCGAAGCATCACCTCTCCCTCGTTCTAGTGTGAAATCTGAACTCTCGGTTAGTATAATTCAGCACTAAATTGATTTGTATTTGTTGTTAATCCTGGTTATGTGTCTACATGATGAATTGTGTTGATGTGTATAAGAATAACTATGATTTAGGGTTTGCATATATGCTAGACTCTGATAGTGTCCATATGATATGTGAATACGAATCGGTTGTGATTATTAATATGATGAACTTGTTATGATAACCAATTGATGGATTGTTAACAAATGTTGATCGATAGGCTAGGGTTGCATGATGTTAATGATTAATAAATTTGTGGACTTTGATTTCTAAGTTGATGCGATCGGATTTGGATGTGTTGTATGATTAGTTACTTGTTAATGGAAAACTGATGTTAGTATTCTTGAATATTGATGATTGGTGGATTGGGGATTGCAAAGATGAAACAGTTGCAAAATTTGTGTTAGATCCTAAAAGTTAGGATGGTTACAAACTGACCAAGTAATCACTTGGTCAGTCACACAGTGGGAATCCCCAGATCGCACACTCACAATTGACCCGCACACTTACATCTGGATCGCACAGTCCTTCGGGTTATTTCCATCTAGGCTTTACACATTTTGGGCCTCACACTAGGTGAGACTTGTCACACCCCAACCGATGGCCGAATCATCGGGGCACGACACTGAGCGAAACAGATTGTCCAGGAGAAATCAATAACAACTAAATTACCGGATAGTTAATATTATGTCCCATACCATAACCCATCAAGTAAATCAAAGATTACAGACATAGATATCTCAAAGACAAATAACATGTTCCGACAACTCAGATTCAAAATAAATAAATTGTTTTTATTTGTTTCTAGACTCCATCCTAGCTCAATTCCATCAAATAGCAAGCAAGCATCCTAAGCACCTGTCACATACGTCAAAATAGCGGTCAATACACATAGTGTATAGGTGAGCATACAAGTTTGATAATATAATAGAGTTCGAAATCGTTTACGCAAAACCAGCATGTAACATGTAGAAAAGTGAAGCTAGTAGGTTATCGACAACGAAATATGCACAGACATGACTGCGAGTTGTAGAATGCGCAACACATATCACCACTGTGACAAGTGAAGTAATAACCTTAACAACCCATGTCCATGACAGGTGTTGAGTCCAAACTATAGTACTATCGTTGCTAAGGCGTCAAGCAACAATCACTGTGTAAACATAACATACAAGCGTTCATCACACGTAACATGCAATAACGGTCAGCTGTGATCGATGTGATTTAGAATAAGTAACGTATGTAACACCCAAAAGTGCGTAAAGCAAAAAGGGATCGAGTATACTCACAGATCGTGCTTAATAAGTAAATAAACACTCTCTTGGATTGAAGGGAGCGCTGAGAGATTAGCCTGAACAGTTAATGATAGCTAAGCGAAGAGCGGCGCGTTAAACGGTGAAAAGTGACTAAGTGTCGAATGGTAATCCGGTCGGATGGCAATCCGAACGGATGGTTATTCGATCGGATGTCAATCCGTTCAGATGGTCATCCGATCGGATGTCCATTCGGTCGGATTGACATTCGTTTGGTAAGGTTGTGTTTGTGTATGATGGCTTTGAAGTTTTCGTTGTAGCATTGAAAACAGAGAAGTATCTCTGCCCTTCAGGTCGTTCGATCAAACAGCTGTTCGATCGGATGGCGATCCGTCCGGCGAGACATTTCTTTGGAGAACAATGTTCACAGCAGGATTGTCACTCGATCGGATGGTCTACTGATCGGGTGGCAATCCGTTATAAACTGATGCTCTTTGAAATTAAAAAAAGTTGAGTATTGGAGTCCAAGTGCAATCCGATCGGATTGCGGTTCAATCGGATGGCAATCCGTCCCGCGATCTGGTCGTTTTGCAACTTTGAATTTTGTTAAGTTTTGAAAGTTTTGCGGTTTTCTCGAGACGGTATGACAACGTGTAAAACAACAGAAAACCCCCTTCAGACCTAGGTTACCCGATCAAACGGGAATCACCCCAATCCGATCAGTTAACTGTTCGTGACGGGTGGTTTCATGTTCAACCCGAAATCAGTTGTCTCGTTGATAAGATCCAGATCTCAAACCGGCACATCACTAAAGAAGAGTAGAAGGTATGAATGAGCTCCGATTCTATCGGTTTTTGAGTGCATTGAGTGGAAAAGAGTTGAAAGAAAGTTGGAATGCATCTTTCAATCCTTTTAGCTTTGAAAATGTCTAGATCTAGGTGAAAATAGTGTTAAATCATGTGGAAATCCTTCAGATCTAAGTTGTCCTTGGTGGAATGAGGCCAAGACTTGAAGTTCATAAGAACTCCATGATGACATCATCCTAGAACACCTCAAATCCGCTGATTTCACGGTTAAAAGTTAAGATTCAAAGGTTAAAATGATGAAGAAGTGTGTGTGGATTATAGAAGTATGAGATTTGAGTTGAAAACTTATAAGAATCACGAGAAATCGAGAGAAAGGAGGGTTGGAGCGGCTGGTCGAACACGTGGAGCTGTCACATCATTGTTGTGATGTGACAGGGGTATTTATAGGGTTTCCAAAAGAGGAAAGTGCACAAGTGTCGGATAGGATGGCACCGATCGGATGACACTCCGATCGGATGGTAATCTGATCGGATGGCCATTCGATCGAACGGTCATTCGATCGAGTGGCTCTGACGAGTTGCGTTTCGACGTTTCGTTTTTCGTGTTGAGCGTTGCGATGCGTTTAAGCGAGGGTCGATTAAGCGATGCGATAGATTAATAATAAACACACAAATCCTATATCTAACATACAATCATCCTAATTAACTTGCGTTCAGCGTTTGCGATTCAATTGCATTGCGATAGAGTTGCGATTGCGTTTCGATAAATTACCACAAACATCAAGTAAGCATGCACAAGTAACACACACACGTAAAACAATATTCAGAATCTATCAATCAAGTTGCGAGCGCGATTGTGATATGATTAGCGATAAGGCGATAAAACATGCGATAAACATCGATTAAACCTCGATTATCAATAGATACTCCACATAATACAACTAAAGCAAATAAAATAAAAGATTTGATTACAAGTCAAGGTGTACAAGAAATAGTTAAGCAAGGAGTGACAGATCGCAAATAACAATCTTTTCTTCCTTTGACTTTGACTTGTACTTTGACTTTCGAAACACGGGGTGTTACAGCCTCCCCTACTTAAGGGAATTTCGTCCCGAAATTAGGCTTTAGCTGTAACAAACAACTGCGGGTACTTCGCCTACATGTCGCTTTCGAGTTCCCAGGTGAACTCTGCGCCACGTTTTCCTTCCTAGCGAACTTTCACAATGGGAATGCGTGAGCGCCTGAGCTTCTTGGTTTCTTGGTCCATGATCTCGACAGGCTTCTCCACGAAGTGTAATGTTTCATTAACTTGTGGATCCTCAAGTGGAACTTGTAAATCCTGCTCGGCCAGACACTTTCTGAGGTTTGAAACGTGGAAAGTCGGGTGGACGTTGCTAAGTTCCTCCGGTAGTTCAAGTCTGTAGGCCACCTTGCCGAGTACGTGATCGCCAACATCAAATTCAAGGGGCTTGGGCGTCTATTGGCGTAACTTTTCTGACTACTCCGAGCTTTCAGCAGATTGTCTCGAATTTGGAGGATTTTGTCAGTCGTTTCTTGCAACAGCTCAGGACCGGTTATTTGCGAGTCTCCGATCTCATGCCATACAATAGGCGATCGACATCTTCTTCCATATAATGCCTCAAACGGTGCCATTTGAATGCTAGAATGATAACTGTTATTGTACGAGAATTCAACTAAAGGTATGTATGCGTCCCAATTACCACCAAAATCTATGACACACGAGCGAAGCATGTCTTCAAGGGTACGAATCGTTCTTTCAGTCTGACCGTCGGTTTGGGGATGAATAGCGGTACTTAGATTAAGAGTAGTACCGAGAGCAGATTGAAACGTTTCCCAAAGACGCGAGGTAAGCTGACCATCGCGGTCAGAGATGATGTCGCGCGGCGTCCAATCTCGACAAATGATCTCATCGGTGTAGATTCGGGCTAATTTTTCTACCTTATAGTCTTCTCGTATCGGCAGGAAATGAGTAGATTTTGTCAAATGGTCAATGACAACCCAGATACTATCGTGACTTGATGGCGTGCGTGGAAGTTTCGTTATGAAGTCCATAGCTATACTCTCCCACTTCCACATAGGGATCTCGGATTGGACGAGTAAGCCAGAGGGTCTTTGGTGCTCGGCCTTGACTTTCGAGTAAGTCAGGCACTTCGAAACGTAGAGAGAGATATCTTTCTTCATGCCCGGCCACCATTACTTGTAGCGAAGGTCCTGGTACATTTTATCGGCACCGGGATGAATAGAATATCGAGACTTGTGGGCTTCGTCCATCAGGATCTATCGTATTTCGGTGCGCTTGGGAATCCAAATTCGGTCTAGATAATGGAATATCCCATTCGATTTATTCTCCAACTGAGCGCCATCGTTGAGAATCCTTTCCTTCTTCAAAGTGCGTTCGGTGAAACAAGCATGTTGGGCATCACGGATAAGAGCTTCGAGGTTGTGCTGGGTTTGGATATTACGAGCGCTATGCAAATAGCTTCGTCAGCTTAAAGCATCGGCAACGACATTTGCTTTGCCAGGATGATAACGAATCTCATAGTCGTAATCATTAAGAAGTTCAACCCATCGGAGTTGGCGCATGTTCAGTTCTTTTTGGCTAAGGATATGTTGTAGGCTCTTATGATCTGTGAAGATCGTACACTTGGTACCATAAAGGTAGTGTCACAAAATCTTCAATGCAAAAATAACCACACCAAGCTCGAGGTCGTGGGTTATGTATTTCTTCTCGTGGATCTTGAGCTGACGAGATGCGTAAGCGATAATCTTGTCACATTGCATAAGAACACAGCCAAGACCAAGGTTCGAGGCATCGCAGTAGACAATGAAATCGTCATTTCCGTCGGGTAAAGTGAGAACAGCAGCATTGCAGAGCATATGCTTGAGAGTCTGAAAGGCAGTCTCTTATTTAGTTCCCGAAACAAAAGGCTTGTCTTTGTGCGTGAGAGAAGTAAGCGGCACAGTAATTTTAGAGAATCCTTCGATAAATCGGCGATAATAGCCCGCTAGTCCGAGAAAAGAACGGACTTCAGACGGGTTCTTAGGTGTAACCCAACTCTTAACAACTTCGATCTTCACGGGGTCGACGTGAATTCCTTGACTATTGAAAATGTGACTGAGGAATTGAACCTCCTCCAGCCAGAATTCACACTTGGAGAACTTGGCATAGAGTCGATTCCCTTGGAGCAGTTCGAGGACCAAACGTAGATGTTGCGCGTGTTCGGTTTTCGATTTGGAATAGATCAGGATATCATCGATGAACACGATGACGAAGCGGTCGAGTAAAGGTTTACACACGCGATTCATCAGATCCATGAAAACCGCAGGTGCGTTAGTTAAACCAAAGGGCATAACAACGAACTCACAGTGGCCGTAACGAGTGCGAAAAGCGGTTTTGGGTATATCCTCCTCTTGAATGCGTAATTGGTGATAGCCTGAGCATAGATCGATCTTTGAGAAACACGTATCACCTTGTAACTGGTCAAACAAATCATCGATTCGAGGTAGGGGATAGCGATTCTTGATCGTCAGCTTATTCAACTCCTATATTCAATGCACATCCGGAACGACCCGTCCTTCTTTTTGACAAAAAGAACTGGTGCGCCCCAAGGAGAGATGCTAGGGCGAATGAAGCCTTTGTCAAGCAATTCCTGGAGTTGACTCGAGAGTTCGCGCATTTAGGAGGGAGCGAGTCGATAAGGAGCTCTAGCAACAGGATTTGCTCCAGGAATGACGTTGATACAAAAGTCGATATCACGACTTGGAGGTAAACCAGGTAGATCATCAGGAAAAACAAGAGGAAAATCACGAACCACAGGCACCTTGTCTATTGCCTTTTCTTTCTTTTCCTTCTCCGCTACTACAATGGTAGCCAAGAAAGCCCTGTATTCCTTGCGGAGATACTTGCTCGCTTGGGTACATGACATGAGTTTGAGACCTTTCGAAGGAGTTTTGCCATACACACAAAGTTGATCACCAATTGCGAGCGAGAAACGAATCATCTTATCAAAGCAAACAACTTCAGCATGGTTTTCGCGAAGAAAGTCCATGCCTACTATGACGTCAAAACTACCGAGCTGCATCGGAATAAGATCGATAGGGAAGACGTGATTGTTGAGTTCAATAGTACAATCACGAAGAACAGAATTGACAGCGACGGTTCTTCCGGTGGCAACTTCAACATCGAACGTCGAGGGGAGATGGGCGCGCTTACGATTAAGGAGCTTTTCGAATTCAAGCGATACAAAATAGTTATCTACTCCAGTATCAAATAAACATGAAGCATATATACCATTCACAAGGAATGTACTATTAACCGCATTGTTGTCTGCTTGAGCCTGGCGGGCGTTGATGTTGAAAGCGCGTCCGCGGGTTGCTGGCTGCTGTTGCTGTTGCTGAGGTTGTTGTTGTTGCTGGTGCTACTGCTATTATGGCTCTTGCTTCACCACTCGATTGGGGCACATGTTTACGAAGTGGTTGGGATCACCACACGCAAAGCAAGCTCTAGCGTGGATCGCGGGTGTAGGAGCCGATTGTTGGCCTTGAGGAGCAGTAAGTAGAGCTTGTTGAGCAGGAGCTTGACCTTGAGCGGGAGCTGGAGCTGGAGCTTAACGTGGACCAGTACGGCAGTTGGCGGTGAAGTGGCCGTACGCGTTGCAATGAACACAAAATCTGCAAGCAATCCCCACGGGATGGTGATAGGTGCAAGTAGGGCAGAGCGGGTGAGGACCAGTATATGCACGCTTGGCCGGCGATGTAGTGGTCACTGGGGCCGCTACTTGGCGTTGTTGGGGTTGCGGTGGAGCAGGTACTGCTTGGAGAGGAGCGGCAGCGGTGACAGCGTAATTCTTGCTACTGTTGTTGTTGTTCTTTCTCTTGCAACAAGAGGACTTTGATGACTACGGTGCGGCGGCGGTTTCAGTGGTGGGAGCAGCGGTAACTTGATGAAGATTCTTGGAGGCTTTATCCCAGTAACCAGCCTTGACACGCTTGTCGTTGATATCAGCAGAGGGTAAGAAGGTTTCCTCTATTGTCATCGTCTTTGCAACTTGAACGAAATCAGGCACGCAATCCGGAAGAGCACGGATATACTTCTTGATGGTGACTTCAGGGGTAGTAACTTGGCCCGGACAGATTATGCTTAGCTGCTTGAAGCGAGCAGTTAAACCAGCGTTGTCGCCATCCTTCTGTTTGTTATGCCAGAACTCGTCCTCCAACTTTTGAAGCTTGTGGGGAGGGCAGAACTCTTTCATCATGATGTCCTTCAACTCATCCCACGTTAGCCCGTAAGCTGCATCATTTCCACGCTTGTTTCTCTCAGCAGTCCACCAGTCCAGAGCCCTGGACTGGAAAACGCCGGTGGCGTTAACAGTGCGGAGATTATTAGGACAATTGCTCTGACGCAAGGTGACTTCGATAGAATCAAACCATTGAAACATGGCAGTCGGTCCATCTTCTCCGGTAAATTCTTTCAGGCCGCAGACTTTGAACTGCTTGAAGCTAAAAGCAGACTTTGGCGAATCAGTCCTGGACTCTTCAGAGGACTTGCTACCGTTTTCATTCAGCTCACTAACGATTTGCGGGATAACCTTCACAATCTGTTTGGTGACCAAAGAAGCGATACGCTTGTCCTCGAGATTGCGTCGAGCAGTTCGGGAGTGGAACGATCCAAATGACGACATTGTCTGCAACAAACATCGCCATAGGACTCAAAAACTATTTAGATTAACCCTAGTCGAGACTCTCACTCTGCTCTAAACTACTACATCTAAAGCTCAGGAACACATCAACCACATAAACACATAGGCACGTAGGCACATAAATCATAGAAGCACATAATCACGTAGAGCACAGAGGCAGGTAAACCATAGAGACCACACTATATTTTGCACGTATACACCTACATCTGTCGTACAGATTCAACTATCATTCAAGATTCGCGCGTTCGAGAATAGAGATTGCGATTAGCGAGTACATAGCGAGCAGCATAGCATAAGCGAGTAATCAAGCGATTTGTTACCGTTTTGAGATAAATGTGTAGTGCGAATTGTGTGTGTTGATCGAAGAGAAAATCTAAAGGCGTATAAATCACCAAAAAAAAATCGAAACACATAACAGGTAAAACCACCTAAACACATAAAATCCATATAAGGGCGACAAATATCAGAGGTAGCGGCAGCGTAATCCAGAATCGAAACACATAAAATCGAAGATAGATTGTCTCGGTGTCATGGCCCCCGGCCCGGTTTGACACGGTCCAGGATCCGCGGGACAAAAATCCATGGTATTTAATTAATTTGGCAGCGGAATAATTAACAGGATCGTTTAAAAATGCCCGATTATTTTATTTCATAATTAGGGACAAACCCCGTAATTTACAATAAGGATTTTTCACTCTGAAACCCCTATTTTACCAAAAACATGTTTTCTTTATTTTTATTTAGCCACTTCCTCAAGCTTGTAGTGCTACACTGCACTTTTTCATAGATCACAGCAGATCACCTGAAACATGTTTTAAAAAGATTTTATGAGCGGGGAAATACTGGCGAGTCACTCAAGTTAAACAAAACGACACATTGTTATAATATACAGTATAAAGGGTGATTACATTGTTTATATCAACCAATTACCCAACGGTATTTGTCACTCGACCTGTTTCTGTGACTATGGTCATATCACCCATTGGCTAACTCGTTGTCCAATGGTGACGGTTATCAAGTAATGTATACAAAACCCCACATACCGGCTGTAATTGAAGACTACAAAGACTTAATCCCTGTAATTATAACTTTTTGAAAATAATTTGAGGTTTAGTAAAACAGTTGATAAAAAGATAATGACTCACATTGCAGATTTAAATGGGCAGAGTTTTAGCCTACTGATAAGCCTTGTAACCTAATTTAAACAACAATGCACACGAACTAGGTCAGTAACTAATACAGCATTTATGACAGCTCACGAGATTAAAATCCTCACAACGAATGACAAAGTGCAATACTTAAACATCCAGCGAATTCACGACGAATGACAAAGTATAGCCCTAAATGTGGGCGGCACTTAAACATCCATTGGATTGGTTTCAATCGATCGGACATTGAATCGTAGCAGCGATCGAGTTAATACCCTGTATCGTAGCAGCGCCTTGATACCTTAAATCTTCGAATTTAGGCAGTATACTTCGTTTTTTGAGAAAAGTTTTCGACACAGATGAAAGCCCCATGCCCAGGCAATTTATAGCAAAAATTTGAGTCTTACGCGGCCCGCGTAAGCCTTAGCAGACTCTTACGCGGCCCGCGAGAGCCACCTAGTCGTAGACTAGGGCTAGCGTGTCACACCTAGGGCTGCCACGTGTGCAACACGTGGCCTGTTCGCTGCTCCGGAGGTTTGCTAAGCTGTCGCGGCCCGCGTAAGCCTAGGCTTACTCTTACGCGGCCCGTGTGAAACCCAAAAATCTTGTTTTCTTAGTTTTTCATGCACGTTAGGGTTTCAGGGGTGCGGGTTTTTACTTATGGGTCGTTTTGGGACATTTTTGAAGGTCCTTACATCCTCCCCACCTTATTTAAAATCTCGTCCTCGAGATTTATTGAAATAAGTGAGGATATTTTCGCTTCATCTCTGATTCCAGCTCCCAAGTGTACTCAGGTCCTCTCTTTGAATCCCACTTGACTTTGACCAGTACCAATCTTTTGTGTTTGAGAAACTTAATCTTTCTGTCTTCTATTTGAAGCTGTTTCTCCACGAACTTCAACTTTTCATTCACTTGTATGTCCTGAAGATGGACTACTAGTGATTCGTCCGATAGACATTTCTTGATGTTAGATACATGAAATACATCATGTACCCCAGCTAGCTCTTCTGGTAGTTGTAAACGATATGCAACCGGTCCTATGCGTTGGATTACTGGGAATGGTCCTACGTATCTTGGACTTAGCTTTCCCTTTTTACCGAACTGAACTACTCCTTTCCAAGGAGAAACTTTCAAGAGAACCTTGTCTCCGACTTGAAATTACAACGGCTTACGCCTATTGTCTACATAACTCTTCTAGCGATCTCGAGCCGTCTTTAATCTTTCCTTGATTTGAGTGATCTTGTCGGTAGTTTCTTGTACTATTTCAGGACCTGATAATTGACTTTCTCCTATTTCTGCCCAACAAACTGGAGTTCTACACTTGCGGCCATACAGTGCTTCAAATGGGGCAACTTCAATGCTTGAATAGTAACTATTGTTATAGGAGAATTCGATTAATGGTAGGTGGTCATCCCAGTTTCCACCAAAATCTATCACACATGCCCTGAGCATGTTCTCCAGGGTTTGGATCGTCCTTTCACTTTGTCCATCTGTTTGAGGATGGTATGCAGTGCTTAAGTTTAGTCGGGTTCCCATTGCTTCCTGAAAACTGGTCCAGAAATGGGAAGTGAAACGACTATCTCTATCTGATACAATGGAGAGTGGAACTCCATGTAAGGATACTACTTCGTCTACGTACAACTTTGCTAACCTTTCCATGCTAAAGGTTTCTTTCATGGGTAGAAAATGAGCTGATTTAGTTAATCGATCCACAATTACCCAAATCGCGTCATTACCTTTTCTGGTTTTGGGTAACTTAGTAACAAAGTCCATTGTTATAAGCTCCCATTTCCATACAGGCATCTCGAATTGTTGTAGTAGACCTGAAGGTTTCTGGTGTTCTGCCTTAACTTGTGAATAAGTTAGACATTTAGAAACTTATCTAGCTATGTCCTTTTTCATTCCTATCCACCATAAGTTATTCCTTAAATCTTTGTACATTTTATTGTTAGCAGGATGCATGGTATACCAAGATTTATGTGCTTCATCTAAAATCTTATTTCTTAAATTTCCTTGCTTAGGTACCCACATTCTTCTCTTATGGAATCTCCAAATTCCATTACTTCCTTGTTCTAATTCTTTTATTATTCCTTTCATTCCTTCAGCATCATCCTTGATTGCTGTTTCCTGAATATTCTTCAGTTGTTCCATTAAGTCTAATTGTAAACTTAATCTAAGAGCACGAACTCGTCGTTGTTTCTCATGATACTTACGACTTAAAGCATCAGCAACTACGTTTGCTTTTCCTTCGTGATATTGAATATCACAGTCGTAGTCACTTAAGATTTCCATCCATCTTCTTTGTCTCATGTTCAATTCTTTTTGCCCAAATATGTATCTTAAGCTCTTATGATCTGTATAAACAATAAACTTACTTCCATACAGATAGTGTCTCCAAATCTTAAGGGCAAAAATTATGGCTCCTAATTCTAAGTCATGAGTCGTATAATTTTCTTCATGCTTCTTCAATTGCCTTGAGTCATACGCAATTACCTTTTTGCGTTGCATTAGTACACGTCCTAATCCTAACTTAGAAGCATCACAGTAAACTTCAAAATCTCCCGTCCCTTCTGGTAAAGCAAGAATTGGGGTGTTGGTTAACTTTTGTTTTAAAATCCTAAAAGCCTCTTCTTGCTTAGGTCCCCATTCAAACTTAACTGTTTTACAGGTTAGCTTAGTTAATGGCATGGCTATCTTAGAAAAATCTTTAATAAAGCGCCTATAGTATCCAACTAATCCTAGAAAACTTCTAATTTCCGTAACTGATTGCGGGACCTTCCATTTGGTGATTGCTTCTATCTTAGCAGGATCTACGTGAATACCTTCGTGATTCACCATGTGACCTAAAAATTGCACCTCTTGCGGCCAAAATTCACACTTGGAGAATTTGGCGAAAAGCTTCTCCATTCTTAACAAGGTTAAGAGTGCATGTAGGTGCTGACAGTGCTCATCCTGACTTTTGGAATAAATAAGTATATCGTCGATGAAGAGAATTACGAATTTATCCAAGTACGGTTTACAGATCCTATTCATCATGTCCATAAATGCTGCCGGAGCATTTGTTAATCCAAAGGGCATGATTGTAAACTCGTAGTGACCATACCTAGTTCTGAAAGCAGTTTTAGGTATGTCTTCTTCCTGTACTTTCAACTGATGGTATCCGGAGCGTAAATCTATCTTAGAAAAATATCTAGCTCCCTGAAGTTGATCGAAAAGATCATCGATCCTAGGTAATGGGTATCGATTCTTAATCGTAACCTTATTTAATTCCCTATAATCGATACACATTCGCATCGAACCATCTTTCTTTTTCACAAACAACACGGGCGCTCCCCACGGGGATGAACTAGGTTGTATAAATCCTTTACTTAACAATTCATCTAACTGCTTTTTCAATTCTAACATTTCGGTGGGTGCTAACCGATAAGGTGCTTTAGCTACGGGTGTAGTACCAGGGATGAGATGAATCCTAAATTCTACTTTCCTATTGGGTGGTAATCCCGGTAGTTCTTCTGGGAATACATCCGAGTATTCTGATACTACTGGAATTTCTTTAAGTTCCTTACCCTTAGTGTTAATGATTACCGAAATCATATACACTATTTCTTGTTTTCTTGAATAACTGGCCACTTTCATTACTGAAATGAATTTTAGTGGCTTACGTGGCTTATCTCCTGTAATCATCACTAATTCTCCTGTGGGTGTATGAATTTCTATGGAATTTTTATCACAGAGAATTCGAGCATGGTTGGCTACTAACCAATCCATTCCTAACACAACATCAAATCCGGCTAAATTCATAGGTAACAGGTTTGCAGAAAGTTTATGACCTAAGAATTCTATTTTTTCCTTCTCGCAAAACCTTATCTATGTTAACAGAATTTCCATCTGCCGTTTCTACCGTAAAAATCTGCCTAAGGTTGGTTTAGGGTAAGTTAAGAGCTTGGCAGAATGAAGTATTTATAAAACTTTGGTTTGCACCAGAGTCAAATAATACTTTTGCATAAACGTCGTGAACTAGGAACGTACCAACTATTACGTCCGGAATCAGTTCCGCTTCCTGCGTGGTCAGTTGGAAGGCTCTTACGTTCTTCTTGTTAGTTCCTTCAGCAGGTTTGGCCTTGTTATCTGTTGGTTTGACCAATTTTGGGCATTCTGGTCTAAAATGTCCAGCTTCTCCACAGTTGAAGCAGATCTTTGTTTTTTTTCTGCAGTCTTCTTCACGATGCCCTATAACTTTGCAGAAGTTGCAGGTTTCATTGCATTTTCCAAAATGTTTCTTTCTACAGTTCCTGCAGAACGGCGGAGTGGAAGATGATCCAGTTCCCTTTCTCTTGAAATTTCTATTATTACCCACACGAAATCCTTGGGTAATTTTCTGAGCCAATTCCTTCTTTTTGTTTTCTTCTCGCGTACGTACCAGTCCGTCAGTCAAAGTGTTGGCTAATTCCACCGCATCATCGATCGTGCGGGGTCTTGCAGCTTTGACAATATCACGGATTTCACTAATTAAACCCCAAATGTAGCGAGAAATAAGTACCGGCTCTGGCGAAGCCAGAGTAGGCACAATTCGAGCATATTCGAAAAACTTCGAAGTATACCCTCGGCAGTCAACATTCACCATTCGGTGGCGCCATTGGTTCTTTTTCATATTCTGGGCAGAATTTTCTTTCCACCAGACTCTTAAACTCCTCCCAACTCATTGCATAGACCATGTCACTTCCCTTGGCTTGTAATATCGTATTCCACCATTCTAATGCTTCTTCCTTAAAAAGGTGAGAAGCATACATGACTTTATCCTCCTCGGCACATTTACTTATTTTGATTACTGCCTCGGTTTTATCCAACCAACGCAGTGCTGCAGTCGCCCCTTCGTTGCCTGCAAATTCAGCTGGTTTACAGGCAAGAAATTCCTTGTAAGTGCAACCAGGCGTTGCAGCTTTCATTCTTTTGATAATTGGGGCTTGCAGTACATCATTATCATTATTATTAATGTTACCGCCTCCATTTACACTATTACTGAAGTTGTCTTCATGAGTATGTTTGCTAGGGATAATTTGTTGAGGTTCAACTGGATTTCGGGCAGCAGCAAGGATTGCTGGAATAGCATTGGCTATTCCCAGAGCAACGATATTCTCGATATCTTGCCTATTCAGAAATTGATCTTCATGGTTTTGTTCAGATTGGTTAACTTCGTTAACGGGTTCATTACCAGCGTGTTCCATCTGGTAATTAATATATATAAGTGATTAGCAGAAAATAATTACCAATCAAACATAACAAAACAATCACACATAATTACATCAACACGTATAGCCAAAATTGTCGATTTTTCGACGTTCGATATTTTATATATTATAATAGGCATCCGTACACACCAGTTATCTTACAAAAGTTTTATTTTTAAGTTATTTCACATAATTATATTTTTATTATTATATTATTATTAAACACACGTTCCCAAAACGACATACGATCCCTGTTAGCTGGCATTTCAGAAACGACGTTCTCTCTCGTCGTACTTCCAGGATATCCTTTCTCCCACTTCCCTAATTCGGTTCCCTGCATCAATCAGCTCCTCTCCATAATGGCGGAGTTCAGCCAAATTCTCAGAGCTCATAGGTGGGTGTAGTGGAGGCTCCGTATCAAATTGGGGGAAAAAGGTATTAGGGTTATTCAGGAGATTTTGAAACTGCCAGTCAGTGGTCCACCATTCCTCCAGCTCTCCTAGAGGTCGGGGGTTAACAAGGGGATTGGGAATAGCAGGTTCCAGATTGACTGGAAGTTGGGCTTCAGCTGGGTAATTGAAAAGAGTCTCATTGGCAGGTCCGATGAGGTCGCTATTTGCTAGTTGGTGGTCCAGCTCTTCCCAGGGTGGCATTTCTTGAACTTGCCCTGAACTCTCCCCAATCTCTATTCCTTTGCCCTTATCTTTGGGATTCTCGGTCTTTATAACTTTTTGTGTTGCTGGCCTGTTCCTACGCACACGCCTCCAGCCTACAAGTCTTCTTCTTTTCTTTGGTTTAGGTTTTTCCTAAGGTTGGGCTTGGAATACCATTGGCTCTTCAGTGTCAGCCTGGTAGCCAGTAAAGGTACTGGTGATATCCATATCTGAGCTATGGATAGAAAAGTTTTGAAGTGCTTCTGATAGTTCATTCATGCTGTTAGCATACATGAAGAAACATACAAAATTTTAAGTTAAAATTTGGTAAATTAAATTCTCACAGAATCACAGAATGGCAATTAGGAAAATTAAATATTAATTACAATATCTAATACAATTATACAAACAGATTGATTAAAACGAAATATTGCGATTTTATATATATATATATATATATATATATATATATATATATATATATATCTATTACATATTACAACTGAAATTCGAAATATACTAGTGTTTATGCATCCGTAATTTATTTTAGTCTAGCTAGGTTATAGGAGTATTATGCTCAACATGCGTTTATGTAAAGTTTATCCTGTCTCTTTCTTCTACTAGGTTGTTATCTAATGGATGAAGTTCTTTTTAAAGTTTCTGGCTCGTAGGTGACATAGGTGCTGGTACTGGTTTGGCGATTCAACTATAAGTTAACATTTACTGCTGTAGTGGCTAACATGTAGAGATTTTCCCATTGTTTGTCTAATTCCTCTTCCCATGGTGGGTTATTACCTATTTCCTGAGTCTCCTTATTAATTATCACTCCTTTTGTTTGTGACTTCCTTATTTTCTCTTGACTTTTTCTAATAATCCAACTTCTTTTCTTAGGGGTAAGTGGTTTCTCAAACTGTGCCTTACGAATAAATATTCCTTCCTGAGCATCTGCTGAGTATCCTGTGGAATTTGGTTGACATGAGGTTCCCTTATCTTTTGGTGAGCTATCTAATTGACGATAGATGTCCGAAATTCTTTGCTTACCCATACTGTAACATAAAGCACATACTCACATAAATTATTTCCTAACACAGAATTTAAAACTTAAGTGTCAGCAGAACACTTCTTTGGCTAGAATCAGTGGCATGGCTCTAATACCACCTTTTTCTGTCACGGCCCCCGGCCCGGTTTGACCCGGTCCAGGAGCCGCGTGACAGAAATCCGTGGTATTTATTTAATTTGGCAGCGGAATAATTAACAAGATCGTTTAAAAATGCCCGATTATTTTATTTCATAATTAGGGACAAACCCTGTAATTTACAATAAGGGAATTTCACTGGGAAACCCCTATTTTACCAAAAACATGTTTTCTTTATTTTTATTTAGCCACTTCCTCAAGCTTGTAGTGCTACACTGCATTTTTTTCCTAGATCACAGCAGATCACCTTAAACATGTTTTAAAAAGATTTTATCAGCGGGGAAATACTGGCGAGTCACTCAAGTTAAACCAAACGACACATTGTTATAATATACAGTATTAAGGGTGATTACATTGTTTATATCAACCAATTACCCAACGGTATTTGTCACTCGACCTGTTTCTGTGACTATGGTCATATCACCCATTGGCTAACTCGTTGTCCAATGGTGACGGTTATCAAGTAATGTATACAAAACCCCACATACCGGCTGTAATTGAAGACTACAAAGACTTAATCCCTGTAATTATAACGTTTTGAAAATAATTTGAGGTTTAGTAAAACAGTTGATAAAAAGAGAATGACTCACATTGCAGATTTAAACGGGCAGAGTTTTAGCCTACTGATAAGCCTTGTAACCTAATTTAAACAACAATGCACACGAACTAGATCAGTAACTAATACAGCATTTACGATAACTCACGAGATTAAAATCCTCACAATGAATGACAAAGTGCAATACTTAAACATCCATCGAATTCACGACGAATGACAAAGTATAGCCCTAAATGTGGGCGGCACTTAAACATCCATTGGATTGGTTTCAATCGATCGGACATTGAATCGTAGCAGCGATCGAGTTAATACCCTGTATCGTAGCAGCGCCTTGATACCTTAAATCTTCGAATTTAGGCAGTATACTTCGTTTTTTGAGAAAAGTTTTCGATACAAATGAAAGCCCCATGCCCAGGCAATCTATAGCAAAAATTTGAGTCTTACGCGGCCCGCGTAAGCCTTAGCAGACTCTTACGCGGCCCGCGAGAGCCACCTAGTCGTAGACTAGGGCTAGCGTGTCACACCTAGGGCTGCCACGTGTGCAACGCGTGGCCTGTTCGCTGCTCCGGAGGTTTATTGAGCTATCGCGGCCCGCGTAAGCCTAGGCTTACTTTTACACGGCCCGCGTGAAACCCAAAAATCTTATTTTCTTAGTTTTTCATGCACGTTAGGGTTTCAGGGGTCCGGGTTTTTACTTATGGGTCGTTTTGGGACATCTTTGAAGGTCCTTACACTCGGCTTGATAGACATTGACCACCCAAAGTGATTCGACTATTCGCAAGGACTTTCTATGCACACTTTGGCCTTCTGGACTGTGTTCTCGCCTCGATTTGAGCGAACGGCACGCATCCTTCCAGTTACAGTGTGACCTCAAGTCGTTGGAGTCTGTTGAGGCTTTGGTGAGAGTTTTGTAGAACCAAAATAAAGAGTTCGGAACTGGCCATTAAGATGCGGGTTTCACCCCTAACTTAACGACTTCGTTCCAGTAAGTGCGGTAAAAATCATGAGATTGTGATGTGATCGTTTCGCTCTTTATTTATCGGAGAATTTGGTCGAAATATGGATTTCACTCCTGATTCAACGCAAATTCTCTTGTTTATGATGGGTCGAACAAGTGATTTAATCGAGAGTTTGCGGTTTTCACACCTAATCTCGATCTAATTACTCGTTCATTTTCGAAAAATTGTGTGCAGTGATAGCGTTTAGCGAGTGCGAGCGAGAATAGCAAGTAAGCTCGTACAAAACCCCTACAGGGTATGCACAAGTCAGTCTGTTGGTACTTAGACTATAGACTTGGTCATTTCTAAGACATCGGCCCGGACTAGGTCGAGTCTTGCCTAATTCCCTATAGTTATGGCTCTGATACCAATCTGTCACACCCCAACTGATGGCGGAATCATCGGGGCGGGGCACTGAGCGAAACAGATTGTCCCGGAGAAATCCATAACAACTAAATTACCGGCTAGTTAATATTATGTCCCATACCAAAACCCATCAAGTAAATCAATTATTATAGACATAGATATCTCAAAGACAAATAACATGTTCCGACAACTCAGATTCAAAATAAATAAATTGTTTTTATTTGTTTCTAGACTCCATCCTAGCTCAATTCTATCAAATAGCAAGCAAGCATCCTAAGCACCTGTCACATACGTCAAAATAGCGGTTAATACACATAGTGTATAGGTGAGCATACAAGTTTGATAATATAATAGAGTTCAAAATCGTTTACGCATAACCAGCATGTAACATGTAGCAAAGTGAAGCTAGTAGGTTATCGACAATGAAATATGCACAGACATGACTGCGAGTTATAGAATGCGCAACGCATATCACCACTGTGACACGTGAAGTAATAACCTTAACAACCCCTGTCCACGACAGGTGCTAAGTCCAAACTATAGTACTATCGTTGCTAAGGCGTCAGGCAACAATCACTGTGTAAACATAACATACAAGCGTTCATCGAGTAACACGTAACATGCAATAACGGTCAGCGTATAAAAGTGTTTGCGTTGTGTGATCGATGTGATTTAGAATAAGTAACGTATGTAACACCCAAAAGTGTGTAAAGCAAAAAGGGATCGAGTATACTCACAGATCGTGCTTAACAAGTAAATAAACACTCTCTAGGATTGAAGGGAGCGCTGAGAGATTAGCCTGAACAGTTAACGATAGCATAAGCGAAGAGCGGCGCGTTAAACGGTGAAAAGTGACTAAGTGTCGAATGGTAATCCGGTCGGATGGCAATCCGAACGGATGGTCATTCGATCGGATGTCAATCCGTTCGGATGGTCATCCGATCGGATGGCCATTCGGTCGGATTGACATTCGTTTGGTAAGGATGTGTTTATGTATGATGGCTTTGATGTTTTCGTTGTAGCATTTTGAAAACAGAGAAGTATCTCTACCCTTCAGGTCGTTCGATCGAACGGCAGTTCGATCGGATGGCGATCCGTCCGGCGAGACATTTCTTTGGAGAACAATGTTCACAGCAGGATTGTCACTCGATCGGATGGTCTACCGATCGGGTGGCAATCCGTTAGAAACTGATGCTCTTTGAAATTAAAAATAGTTGAGTATTGGAGTCCAAGTGCAATCCGATCGGATTGCGGTTCTATCGGATGGCTATCTTTTCTTCCTTTGACTTTGACTTGTACTTTGACTTTCAAAACACGGGGTGTTACAAGACTGTACACTATGACTCGGTCGCACACCCTATTTGGGCCACACCTGGATATTGGGCCAGACATGTACGCCCTTGTAAACCGTCAAATCTATTGGGCCGCACAATGATAATCTAGTCGCACACTTATATTGTGGCCGCACACCCTTCTGTATATCGCACACTATGGACGGATCTCACACTTGGATGTGCACACTTTAAATAGGTCACATATTAATGGGCCGCATACTTTTATGATGAATGATAATGGACTGTTTGGTGTTTA
>JARYGA010057881.1:0-29286 GCA_030545235.1 Helianthus tuberosus
AAAAGCTACATTGCAAGGCGAAGAGCTGAGATTAGAAGCCTTTTGAAGCATATAAGCAGGGTATAAAGTATAAACCAATAGCTTGGAAGGACTTCTGGAGTTCTGGTAATGAATCGTTTTAATATTTTTGCTCATTCTTTTATCCAGTTAAATGCAAGGCGCACATGATATGATATGAAACATGATGGATCATTTTAGTTTGTTTGCTTATTCTTTTACCTGTCTATTTCATCTTCCAAGCCAAGATTAAACTAAGCTTCACAAAATTACGTCTTGAATTTTGAACCAAAAATATGATAGAACAAAGTTCGTATTGTTGTAATATTATCGCGAGTATGTTGTGCATTATTAAGTATTCTTCTACTTTTCCAAGTTATGTAATGCATTTGTGATGAGGTTGAAAATATTTAGTATTCTGGCTTACTGGTTACAACCATGGTTTTAAAAAAACGGTTGAGGCTTGCGCCTCGAGGCAAAACGGCCAAAAAACGAGTCTGAGGCGCGCCTCATGGTGTTTTTAATGTATATGCGCCTCAGAGGGGCTGAGGCGCTAAAAAGCTCCGCCTTAGGGGATTTTGATAGTTGTTTTTGATGATTTTGAATTTTTGTGTCAATTTCAAGCATTTCATGTCCTTTTTTATGTGTGTTTTTGATGAATCTGATGATGAACCTAGTAAGTATTATTATTTTTATAATATATTTAACTTTTATTTATATATTTATTGATACCGCCCCGAGGCTTACGCCTCGTGAGGCGAAGGGAAACGCCTCGAAACTCGTTTCCGTTCTTTTAAACCTTGGTTATAACGGAACTCCCAGGCAAGGACTGTACGTGACCTTTGTTCGTGGGGGTACCTTTATCTTTGCTGACTTCTGCTACTGCATAGGGATGAGCGTGGTACCGTACCGAACCGGTACCGGTACCAAATGCTCATCCCTACTACTGCAATGTTCAAAGGTTCATTTTCATTTTAGTATATTGGATTTTCTATTTTTTTTTTCCAAATTTTGTTCAATTTTGTGACGATAATATTATGGATTATGGTTTGATTCTTTGTGGTTGTGTTATGGGTGGTCAGCTTGATTTACACAATCCATTTGGTGTGTTGTGTATCAGGTAAAAGATGCCCTTGATACTTGATAGAGATGGAAGGCAACATGTTTGTGTTTTGTTGTCTTTTGTATTGAAAAATATTAATAATTATGCTTTTCTAATGAAGATAGTGGTTTATACATAAAGCTGACTTAGAACATGCCAAAGTGCCCATTCAGTAGTGTGGTCAAAACATAAGAAGACTTGAATCCAGCTTGTATGCTAAGTGTGATGTACGTTAGCTTTTTGTTTATTACAAGCATACAGTTCTAATGCTAGATAACATAGTATAATTGACTCAACAAGAAAATTTTCAAAAACCGCATGTTCTATCAAATTTGAGGGTGGAAAGTTGTAACCTGGTGATGTTTGGTAGAAGAAAGTAGAATCATTTGGACATTATTATTATTATTATTATTATTATTATTATTATTATTATTATTATTATTATTATTATATTTATAAGCTACTGATAATTCCTTTTTTAATAGTCTCTTCTTCTCTTATGGATTAAGCTATTGTGCTCTGTTGTGGATAATCAGTTTAGACTTATGAATAGCCTGTTTATAAGATAACTCTCTTGTGTTTCAAATTATTAATTTATTTTCTCGTTTCAAGATTTCTTTTGTGTTTTTTATTTTTGTTGTGCATTCATTATTCATCTGTTGTTCGAAGTTATGTTATATATTCATGATCATAGTCACAGGAAACGCTAGCCTACCCGCGATCGTTCGTACCAGATCGTTCGTACCAGACGGGTACAAATATCTTACCGATCGCTCAAGGTACGTGATCCGGATTGCTCTAATTGATGGTTTCCGAATTTCTAGATTATCGTGTTTTGTTCATGTAATTCGCGTATCAGATAGATCGATTCGCTGATTGGGGTTGTAATAAAACACGTACCGGTTAGTTGTAGGTCGCTGTTCATTTAATTCGCGTACCCGATAGATCGATTCGCTGGTTGGGGTTGTAACAAACAGTGATGGATCTAGAAAATAATTATAGGGGCAAAGTTTCAAAAAAAAAAATCTATAAGGGTAGCAAAATTGAAAAGAAAGTCAAAAAACGTCAAATTTTATCTTTTTTTTACACTACCGCCAGAGCGTCAAGGGGTAGCGGGGGCTATGGCTCAACCCCGTTTTCTGACACAAAGTAAATAATTGATTCATACTTCATATTTTTATTGTGCCACTAAAAATTTTATTTGACACAGAGTAGTAAATCTGTATTTATTTGCGTATTTCTAGTTCCTATATGGAAATATTACTATTACTTCTGATTGTTCTGGCAAACTTTACAATTTATAATGACAAAGGAAATGGATGCATTGCAAGTCTTTTGGAAGCATACAAGCAAGGTATACATACACCAACCAATAGCATAGATTCTTAGTTGTCTCAGTTTTAGTACACTTCTGGTACTCTATTTTCTTCAAATTTCAAGATGATTTCGTTTCATATCACACATCACTTCCTGTTATGAGATATTTTGTTTCGAACTATGCATTGCAAGACGATCCTCAAATATGTGATATATGTTTCTATTATTTATGATGAATCTGATATTTTTGTTTACATTATGTACAGATATGTTGTTCATCGTCAATTTGCACTAGGACCCTTAGTAGAGCTGTTGTAACACAATCAATTTTATGCATATAGTTATATAAGTTCACAAAACTTACTTCAAATATATGTTTGTACTTTGTAGCAAGTTTAGGGCAGCTAATCATTGTGTTCTTGATTATGTTGTGCATTCAGTATTTATATTGTATTCAAGATAATGTTTAGAATTCTGTTCGCCATGACATATACCAAAACCATCCATCATCCCTTGCTCGACCACCAATGCACACGACTCGCTCTTTGTCTCTCTGGTTAGAGGCGTCCTCCGTTTCGCGTCGTCCAACAATCATTGTACAGTCTATGCCATTGCGCTGCAGTCTCTGAATCACCAAACCAAAAACCAGATTCACATCTACGTTTTTCTCTACATTTGTGATTTGGTAGGCAGAATCCACTGCTCTATTTGACATAAGAAAAAACCTATAACAAAAGTCTATGCGCATCCCAAATTAACTGTATCCTTGTGTCTCCCCGACAAGCAACACATAACCAGAGTTTGGTGCCTTGCTAACTGAGGTGACGGGTTATTTGAATCTCCAGCCAGCTATCTACATGATTTTTGTCTTGGTTTTTAGTTGTCACCTACAGGTAGTGGTGCACAAAAAACCAGGACCCGGACCCGAAAAAAAAACCCGGAACCGGGTATTATAAAACCCGGGTTTTTTATACCCGAACCCGAACCTACCCGTAGGGTAGGGACCGGGTATGCATATTTAATCTAAAACCCGAACCCGGAACCGTTTTTTTTTATACCCGGTTTATACCCGAAACCCGGTTTTATAAATACCCAAACCCGAACCCGGAACCGGTTTATACCCGAAACCCGGTTTATACCCGAAACCCGGTTTATACCCGAAAAACCCGGTTTATAACCGGCCCAACATGCAATTGCTTGAAGTTGAGTATATCTTTCATGGCCCAAAAAGAAATTGTTTTCGCCTCTACACAGTTATGACTTGTGGGTTGATGTTTGTTCTGGGCTTCTGGTGTCTTTAAATCAATCTTAATGGGCTTATACACTCAGGATCTTTTATCTAGTTGCCATGTACTTAAATGCCACTTATCCTATTAGACATCAATCTTTGGTCAACATGCTAGTTCATAAACTTCTCTACTGATGATATACTTTGTTCTTACAGATCAAAGTCTAACTTTTATCCGGTTGATACATTTGAGTAAACCATCTAATTGTTTCAATTTTAAAGTGTCCACCCGACTCTCATATTATCCTACCCAAGTCCGCCCCTGCTACTATATATATGCAAACTCAAACCCAATACCTAATGTGATCATGTACATACATATCAAATTGACAAATTGGATGTATATGTAAACTCAAACCCATAAACATAAATAAATACTTAATTGCTATTTTTAAATACACGAACCGGACCCGAACGGGGTTTTTCCCAACCCGATGCATACCCGATGAATACCCGAACCGTACCCGATGAATACCCGAACCGGACCCGAACCCGGAAATAGGGTATTATAATACCCGGGTTTTATAAAACCCGACCCGAACCCGGGTATATAGGGTATACATTTTTGGTAGAGAACCCGGACCCGACCCGGTTTTTAAAAAAACCCGATTTTTTAAAACCCGATCCTACCCGAACCCGATCCTACCTGAAACCCGATCCTACCCGAAAACCCGATTTGTGCACCACTACCTACAGGGTTTTTGTCTTGGTTTTTAGTTGGAGAATGAATTAGTCGACAATCACTAACATGAAGTTTTATCAGTTATTGAGAGATTACCAATCATTAATTGTTTTTCTGTGTTGGCACATTCGAATAAAAAGGTACTTGATAACTTGGAGCCTTATTATGTATGATCAGAAACTCCAACAAGTCTAGTTGTATCAAATGCTTTTATAGTTCCGAATAACCGAACAGGAATTTGGTTTTGCCGCCTTCGTCCTAAAAATCTAAATAGATTTTTCCTTTTCTGCCATGATTGGGTATTATAGATTGGTTCAACCTGTTAAACGGAGAACGGCGTCCTGTGTGTTCGGTGTCAGAAATAGACCGCTGCACCTACCGGTTCACGTTAGACCAATGTGGGATTGGTTTTTAAAACAATGAGTTAAGCTAAAACCATGGTTGCAAAAGTCGCTAGGTGCTCTCTAGTCGGTCGAACGAGGAGTTGAGAGTACTCGGTCTAGGCGAAGAGTACTCGGGGAGCACTCGAACATGTCAAATTATAAAGAAATTAGTTTTCGGAAATTAATCTAGTGGGTTTTATTGCTAGGGTCTACATATTTACACACCTTTATGCCTATTTTGACACCCTTCAGGACGCCTCGTATAGACCTATACGAGGCGTATAGGGTTACTTTTCCGACCATCTCTGCACCAAAGCACAATGTCAAATCAGTCACATCAGACGGGGAGTATAGGTCTGTACGAGGGATGGATACGAGGTACTCAGACGCCTCGTATAGCCCTATACGAGGCGTCTTGATTGGCTGCTTTACTGTACATTTGACAAGTGACTAAAAGGTATACGAGGGGTATAGAACTATACGAGGCGTCTAAGACTTATGAAAAAGTGCAACATACAGTTGTGCTTTGTCCACACCCGAGCATCCTCAACATTTAAATGTGCTTCATCTTTCTGCTTCTTCTTATTCATCGTTCTGCTTCTTCTTCTTCTTTCATTACAGGTACTTAAATGTCATCATACTGGGACGGTAACTATGTCTTCGGGCAGTATTATAGCGAGAACTGGGTGCCCGAAAGCGATCCGGTAACGGTACAGGTACTTAAATGTTTTAATTAGTTTTTGTTTTAGTTTATTATTTACTAATGATGATACGGTTCTTTATTTTGGAGGAGTCTTGCGTTCCCGATTCTAATGAGCAAGAGGAGGTTGTGTCTAGTATACAAGGAGAACAAAACAAACTGTTTCTAGATTTGAACAATCATCCCCCTGTTGATGAAACAGCCCCTGTAGATGACTCATACCATGCTTGTCAACCAAGTTATCTGACGCAACAAGGGTATCCGGATTATAGATACGTGTGTGAATACGGAGGAGACGGTGGATACGGAGGAGACGGTGGATACGGAGGAGACGGTGGATACGGAGGAGACGGTGGTTACGGAGGAGACGGTGGATACGGAGGAGACGGTGGATACGGAGGAGACGGTGGATACGGAGGAGACGGTGGTTACGGAGGAGACGGTGGATACAGAGGAGATGGTGGATACAGTGGATACGGAGGAGACGGTGGTTATGGTGGATATGGTAGATATGGTGGTGAGACACCTCCCATCCAGGACAGTCCGTACTTAAAAAAGCAGGTATTAATTACTATTTTTGTATTATTTAATTATTTAATTATTATTATTAGTATTATTATTAGTATTATTATTATTATTAATATTATTATTATTATTATTATTTATTTATTTATTAAAATTATTTATTATTATTGTCGATGTTACAGGTTTTCAACTCTTTAGATGAACTAAAGAATCGGATACAAGAAATAGCAAACGCGGATGGTTTCGTTATTGTCACCCGTCGATCAAAGAAAACCGGTGGAAGAATCCGGAGGGTATGGCTTGAATGTGATCGTGCTGGTGAGCACCAGACTACAGCAACACTTAGAAAAGCCGGAAGCAAAAAAACCGGTTGCCCGTTTTACCTGCTGGCTGTGCGAAACCACCCGTATGAAACCTGGGAGATTAAAGACGGAAAAATTGAACATAACCACGAACTTTGTGAGGACCTGTCGGCCCACGCGTTTGTGCGAAGGTTTACTCCAAGCGAAATGAAACTGATCGAGCAGCTGACAGCTCAAAACATGGAGTCGCGCAAAATATTTCAAACGATAAGGAAGCAGGACCCCGACAGGTTTCATGTTCTGAAAGACGTTCAAAACGTTGTGGCGAAGATTAGAGCCGAACAAAGACAAGGATTGACTCCCATGCAGTCACTAGAAAACAAGCTGATAAACAACGACTTTATTTACGAGACACGGGAGGAACCCGGAACAGAGATCGTAACAGAGATCTTCTTTCTTCATCGGTAGTCGAGAGACATGTGGCGTGCATTCCCCCACGTCATGCTGATCGATGCGACGTACAAGACAAACATATACAATATGCCCTTTATCCAGATTGTTGGTATGACGCCTACCAACAAATCGTTTATTATCGCGCATGCCGTTGTTAGTAAAGAACGGGGTGATAACTTTGTGTGGGTGCTTGAGAGGGTCAAGTCAATGTTGGATGAATGCATGGAGCCACGTGTGATTTTAACCGATAGAGACCTAGCCCTTATGGGCGCGTGTGCTAAAGTATTTCCAAACGCCTCCAGGCTTCTTTGCAGGTGGCACATACAACAGAATGTTATGAAGCACTTCAAGGGTGCCTTCACAGACGAAGACTGGAAGAAATTTTTGTCATTCTGGGGGACATTGATTGAGTCTCCATCCATACTCATCTACGACTACCACTTGCGCAACATGCGACAACGACTTGTGGAGTGCAAACGTTCTAGTAAGTTTTTATAATAACATACGACTCACATATGCAAATTTTATTAAATTATTTTTACGTTTTAGGAGTCTTCAAATACGTGTACGATAACTGGCTAAAAGACTATAAGGAGATGTTCGTCTTTGCGTGGACTGATAAGAGGCGCAACTTTGGTAATCGTACCACAAACAGAGTTGAGAGCCAACACGCCAACTTAAAGAGATACGTTGAAGATAGGAGCTCGCTCGACCGTGTAGTTGGTTGTGTCCATGATATAGTTGAGACACAGTTCGGTGAAATAAGGAAGACTTTTCGAGATAGCATCGAAAAAACAATGACCCACCACAAACACCCGTTGTTTCAACACCTACTTGGTAAAGTATCGCATACAGCCCTTGACTTGTTGAGGGGAGAGGCAATTAGGAAGCTAGATGTCTTGGAGCGCTTTCATTCATCATGTGGTTGCCAAATGTGGCACAGCTATGGGTTGCCCTGTGCTTGCAGGATAGAAAAGTACATGCTTGAAGGTAATAATTGTTAAACGTACAACACTTGTGTGATATATTTCCGTTAATCATGTGACTTAAACAATGTTGTTTTTAACCGTGCAGAGCGTCCGATTCAACTCGAAGACGTGGACGTCTTCTGGCGGAGACTTAACTTCCAAAGTTGTAAATTGATAGACGATGACGTGGACGTGGTCGAAGAGCTAAATATTGTTAGACAACAATTACAGTCGCACCCCCCAGCTCAGCAAAAAAGCCTGATTTCAAAGATTAAAGCGGTGTTGACTCCAAAGAAATCTACCAAGAAACCACCGGTTGTCCAACAAAATACTCGTGGCCGACCAACAACAAAGCAGGTACAACAAAGGTTGGACGAGGCCTCTCGTATAGATGAAGAATTGAGGAGAAGCTCATTCGGTGATGCAAACACGTGCTTTGAAGGTTCCCGACAAAGTAAGTACGACAAACCTCGTCACAGCTCGTACGTTCCGTCACAGGCCTCTCAACAGTCGGTTATAAGGTCCCAAAAACCCAAAGCGAGCCTAAGCCGTTCAAAGAGTTCTAAGAAGAAAGAGACACGAGATGCTCACGGTTTTCCGTTAATCATTGGGGACGAGTACGTGGGAATCATCGAACAGTTTCAGGATGACATTCCGCTAGTGTTCCATCCGTACGTCTCGTGCATACGAGATGTGATGCCGGACGGTCATTGTGGGTTTCGGTCTGTGGCTGTGGGCTTAGGTATGGAACAGAGTTCATGGGGGCTCATTCGAAGGCACCTTGTTCAAGAAATGGATAAGAACAAATCGATCTGGTTCCCAATATTTGAAGCATGGGATAAAGGTTATTTTTACACGCATCGTCAGGGCCTAATTTGGGATTCAGTGTCCGGTTGTGGGGGGGATCACTGGATGGACTTCCCCTATGCAGGACTTCTTATTGCACAAACGTACGGTATCGGGGTGCACCTGTTAACGACAACCATGGGTGCGAGTTCCACTTTCTTCCCGATACTAAGTCCTCCGGCTAATCAACAACCATTGTTCATAACGCTTACACATGTAAACGAGAACCACTTCATACATGTTAAGCTGGAAGGGGATTATCCAATGCCACCAGCACACGGGCTATGGTTGACCAACCGAACACCCCATACGAAACAATGGGAAGATATGTACTTGCCACGTCTAGAATGGTATACATCGATAATGAATCCTCCGCCAAGATCAAACCCCAGTCTTAATTACATCGATAGTGATACGGAAGAATGATTTTTGTAATTTGAATGTATTTTTTTTATTAATTCCTATAATTTTCTACAATTTCTATCATTTTTTTTATAATTTGTATCATTTTTCAATAATTAAAACAGTTTAATATCATTTTTTAAAAAAATTAAAAAAATACGACGCGTATAGAGCTATACGCGTCGTATAGCTATGCCCAAAAGACCATTCTGCCCCTGTTATGCCCCCAATCTAGGCTTATTTCAGGGGCTAAAAGGTCATTTCCTAATCCACAGACGCCTCGTATAGATCTATACGAGACGTCTATTTGAGCGGGTTTTTGAAATTTTGAATTTTGAAAATTTGAAAATCAAAATTTGAATTTTTTGAATTAGGACGCCTCGTATAGAGCTATACGAGTCGTCCACAGTGTCTGCAACAATTCTTTTTTTAAATTTTGAAAATATTTTATGTTAATTACCATTTTGCCCCTGTAAAGCCCCCAGTATAGACAATTAACAGGGGCTTAAACGTAATTTTGGAACCCCAGACGCCGCGTATAGAGCTATACGTGTCGTCTTGTGAGGCGGCAACTTTTTGAGATTTTTTGTTTTTTAATTATTAAAAAAAGTTTATTAAATTACCATTTTACCCCTGGAAAGCCCTCAGTATAGACTTTATTCAGGGGCAAAATGGTAATTAACCATTCCAGAAATATCTTTTTGGAATGGTTAATTACCATTTTGCCCCTGAATAATGCCTATACTGGGGGCATACCAGGGGCTAAATGGTCATTTAATAAAAAAGGAAGACGCCTCGTATAGAGCTATACGAGGCGTCTAGGCCTCGTATATCACAGGGGGGGTCTAGACGAGGCTGCTTATAACCCCCAAACAAAAAACAAACACACATACGGAGAATACACCTCTATACGCCTCGGATACGTATCTCGACCGGATTTTCGAAGATTTGAAGCATCACCGGTACGTATTTCGCCCCGTAGTTTAGTATTTTTGCCATGATTTTGCCTTTAGACCGTAGGTTTGCCCTGAAATTTGATTTTTGTGGGGTTTGGGGGTTTGAGTTTTGAGGTTGAAGATGAATGTGGAAGAACAGGACGCCGAGTATAGCCCTATACGAGGGCTATACGAGGGTCTGTGTTTTTTTTTTTTTTTTAATTAATTATAATTATTAGTTTTATTATTATTTTTATTATTAATGTTGTTATTATTATTGTTAATGTTATTATTATTATTATTATTATTATTATTATTATTATTATTATTATTATTATTGTTATTTATTATTATTTTTATTTATTATTATTATTATTATTATTGTTTATTATTATTATTATTATTATTATTTATTATTACTATTATTTATTATTATTATTATTGTTATTGTTATTTATTATTATTTTTATTTATTATTATTATTATTTATTATTTATTATTTAGTATTTGCAGATTGATTATGGAGGGCGATGATATTGAGATAGAGATTGAGGGGGGTGAGCCGGCTCAGCAGATTCAGCCGGTTCAGGAGGGTCCACGACGGAGACGGCGGCCGCCTCTGGATACGCTGCAGGGTTGTCCGTATCTAGAGTTTCCCGAGGGCTCCGATGCCGCCCGCCATTTCCAGAAGCTTCGGAGGATGTACATTGGATCGCATGCATCGATCGACTGGGATGCGATGCACCAGCTTGCTGAGACGGATAGAGTGCGTCGGTTTGTACCACTCGATTCGCCGTGGCATCGACTTTTCGATTTGGCGCACACGCCGACCTACAGGGAGCTGCTGGTCGAGTTCCTTTCGTCATTCACATTTCACCCTCCTGGGGTCCCAGTGCCGCTGCCGTACCCAGGTGCTCCCCCTCCGCCTGAGATTTCTTTCAGGCTCGCTGGCGTTTTGCGTTCGATGACGCTAGCAGACTTTGCGGTGCGTTCTGGTTTATACATGCAGGGGGAGATCGAGACTGAGGTTTACACAGCGGGGCTAGTGGTGGTTGAAAAACCCATTCTTCTAGGGTTTTGGCAGGTGATTGCGGGGCCAGATCATTGGGAGCACGATAAGTCGAAGGGGAGGGTGTCGTTTGTTGCGGACCCACTGTACAGGTACGTACGTTTATTATGGCAATTATTGTGATTATGTGCATTGTTTATTTATCTCTATTTCTGTATTTCGCTAACACTAACACTATCTGCAGGTATCTGCACCATTTGCTCGCTACTTCTATCTCAGCGCGCGGGTACAGCCGTGAGTGGTGTACGACCACAGATCTTTTTTTCCTTTACTGTTTGTTGTATAGGAGGCCGTGCGCGCTAGCACACGGTCTAGCCCAGTACTACGCCTCCGCCCATCACCGGCAGGAGCGCGGATTTTTGTATGGCGGGGCGTACGTGACCGTCATTGCCCGTTCATTTGGCCTCGTGCTGCACGAGGACCCACATCTACGGACGCCGCCAGTCATGCCGACGCGGATGGGCATGCAGTCGCTGTGGGGGATGAAGGTAATCAGGAGGTTTCCAGTTGGCCCGCGGTTTAAAAACCGCGCGACCGGGGGCATATGGACAGAGGAGGCACTACCAGAGCATTTCGAGCCCGTTTATCCTCCTGTAGATCCTGCTGATATAGTGCCTGTGGAGGAGCCTCCGGAGGATGTAGACGGTGCAGCGGTGCCACAGCCACCGCCACCTGCCGGGGCGCCTCAGTTTCCACGTCACGCTATTCCAGGTCATGCCCCAGGACCTGCGCCGCTACATCCGGAGGTACGAGCAGAGCTTGACAGGCTCAGCGATTTGATAGGTTGGGTGGTTCGGGAGCTGCAGGATAGACGCGAGAGAGATGGGTTACCCGCGATACCGCTCCCACCACCTCGAGCACCACATCAGCAGCAGCAGCCGCAGCAGCCAGATTCGGATTCGGATTCGGATGCATAGACCTGTTGTTGTTTTTATTTTTATTATGGATGTACAAACTTATCTTATATATTTTTGTTATGGATGTACAAAGTTATCTTATCTATGTCATATTTATGTTTGTTTTCAATTATTCGGTTACTTAATGATTGTTGTCTTAAATTGAGATAATACGGAAACAAAATATGTTTTGAATATTTGAACGAGATAAAATTTTTTTATAAACAAAAAAATAGTTCATTTTTAAAAAACAAAAACTTTTTTATAGTGTAAAAAACAAAAAAAAAATAACTTTTTTTAAAAACAAAAAAATTTTCAACAAAAAACACATCTTCAAAAACTATCCAAAAACCATACCAAAACCCACCAAAACACCCCTCATTTCAGCCAAAAAAAAAACCCAATCCTAGACGCCTCGTATAGCTCTGTACGAGGCGTCTAGGGTTCCTTAAACTTTGTGCCTGACACCCTCTCAGACCCCCTTGAATTCAGTGCGTAGACGCCTCGTATAGGTCTATACGAGGCGTCTAGGGCACCAAAGGTGTGAAAATAGGCGCGATGGGTGTCCAAATATCTCCAGCCTATTGCTATATTTTGGTGTGTTCATCTTGATTCTTATACAAAATCAGATTTTTTTAGCTCAGTTTGATCCTACATTACATAGTCCCTTAAGGACTCATATGCACCCTAAGTGACCCTGTAGAGATCACTAGTTAACCTCTTGAAGGTCCTGCTACATGAAAACTGATTATTAAATGAATTTACTAAATGAGCAAAATGTGTAATAGAATATGGAGGAACACTAAGCAGCCATTTCAATTTGACAACACTTTTCAATCGACGAACCTACTACCAAACTACGCCAAGAAAATGCTATTGGAAGAGTTTAACGACGGTGGTAGTGATGGATGATAAACAGTTTACGGTTAGAGAGAGAGAGAGAGAGAGAGAAAGAGACAGTGAGGAGATGAAATAAAAGATGTGGTTAAAAGGTTGAGAGTTGAATGCGATGGTTTGGTGGCGGCGTTGCGGTGTTGGTGGTGGTACTGTGACGGTGAGAGTGCTGCGAGGATGGTACTGCAGTGATGGTGGCTAGGTTGGTGGTGGTGGTGGTGTGGTTTCATAATTAGACTATGCGTAGTGGTTTGAGCAATAATGCCCCCGCCCTTGGGCGTTTTCTGCCACGTGGCAGTCCAGTCAGCATGGGTGCATTATTGGGCGTTATTGCAAAAGTGGCGTAGTGGGAATAATGCCCAATAAGGCCCTTTCAATCATTACACAATTATTTTTTTTAATTAAAACTAGAAATACTTCATTAAATTAAAAAAATACCATATTAGAAATAAAAAAATAAAAACCGATTAAATTAAAAAAATACATTAGTTTTCGTCTTGGCTTTCTTCACCCTCGCCAACTTCGTCTTCCTCGTCCTCCGTTTCTTCTTCACCCTCAGGTGGGACATACCGAACCGACCATGCATGTTGTACCAAATTAACCGTTAACGCGGAATGGTACGGTTCGTAACGCAATTCTCGTGCATTATTCACTCTTTCTTCCATTGACGCCTGTGGATGCTCCTCTTGAACGGCTTCTGGTATATAATTCTGGCATATCGCATTTCATTCGTCTTCCAAAATCATGTTGTGCATGATTATACAAGCGTACATAGCATCTCTCATTTTTTGCTTGGTCCATGCACGACAAGGATTTCTCAAATAATGTCATCGTTGTTTAAGAACCCCAAAGCATCTCTCAATGTCTTTTCGTGAAGACTCTTGAACCTTCTTAAAGTGTGCTCTTTTCTCATCGATAGGATCACTAAATGTCTTCACGACAATCGAATACCTAGGATAAATTTTGTCGCACAAAAATATCCATGAGGGTAGTAGTTTCCGTTTGCGTAAAAAGACGCTTTTGGAGCTCTTCCAGAAATCCAGTCCTCTAACAACGGAGATTGTTCAAAAACATTTATATCATTGCATGACCCGACCACGCCAAAGTATGCCGACCAAACCCAAAGGTCCTGTGAGGCAACCGCCTGAAGAATAACAGTAGGTCCTTTTTGGTCACCCCGTGTGTGTTGACCTCGCCATGCGGTCGGACAGTTATCCCAACGCCAATGCATGCAATCCAAGCTCCCGATCATACCCGGCAAACAAGCTCCCGATCATCCCAACGCCAATGCATGCAATCCAAGCTCCCGATCGTCCCATGTAGGCGTTCTAAGATAGCGCGCACCATACAAATCAATAATACCTTTATAAAAAAAATGTATACAAACATAAGCTAAAAAAAATACTTGTACTGTTTAATGTAAAAGTATAGGAATTGTACCGCTACAAAAATGCTCCAAGGTGTCTCGCGTTGTTTTCTCGGCCATTTTTAAATACTTGTCGTTGATGTCGGTTGTGTTTCCGTAAGCAAGGACTCGTAGCAAGGACTCGACCTCCTCATCGGTTGATTCACCGCCATCCGCAAAAAACTCTCTATAGCAATAATTCACGATGGACGAGGAACTAGGGGAATCCATGTTTTTTATAAAAGGGTGGTAATGTATGAAAGTGTTTAAGTGTTTTGGTTTGAAAATTTTTAGAAGTGTGTGTGTGTATATATATATATATATATATATATAGGTGAGAGGTTAAAAAAGGAAAAAAAAAAAAAACTAACCGTTAGCCCCTACTAGCCGTTACCCCAGTTTCTCATTGGTCCACATTTGCCCCTTCCAGCGTTATTAAAAAAAAAGCCAAATCAATTTTTGACGAAGAAAACGCCCGAACACGCTTGGGGGGTCTCGGCGTTATGGGGCGTGTTTGGGCAGTATTTTGGATGAAAAACGCCCGGTTACGGGTGGTCTTATGGCAGAGAAAAAGAGAGAAGAATGATTATTAGCGATTTGTAACGAAGACAATATTTACATACTATTATTTTGCAACAACTTTTTGCATATATGAGTTGTACATGTTGCTTTAGTAGTTTTTTGTTCTAAACCAATTTGTTCAAAAATTATTAACCTATAAAAAAGCAAAAAAAAATTAGGCATAAGTGGTTGTAACTTGTGCTTTGGGACTTAAAAAAAAAACTTGATTTTTTTACTTTTAATCAAAAGGTTTTTACCTTTTTGCAATTGTAACCCTATATAATTTGTTTTTTTAACTTAAACCCAAAAGTTTTCATTATTTGCATTTTAACTTCACAAATTTTGTCACTTATACTTTTCATCTGACGCAAATTTTTGTTTTACGTATAGTTCTAATTTTTTCGAGTTAATGCGACGCAACGTACGAGTGTGGTTCAACTTTTTTATGTTTTGTTTCAAATTTTGCAAGTTAGCACGACGCAACGTGCATGTGTGGTTCAACGTTTTTACCTCTATTTTTTCATGTTTGACAGGTTTATTGCAACACACAGATCCTAGGTCGAGTCGGTGTTGGTGGTCGATGACGGTTGTGTGACATTAGTACTCTTTGACACCGTTTTACGCCCCGCTGCAATGCGGCGTGTGCTTTGGGGGGTTTTCAAAGAAAAAATGGCTAGGCATATGGTTGTTGTAACCTTGGCTTTTGGGGTTTTGCAAAAAAAATGATTTTTTTTACTTTTCACCCAAAAGTATTTCATAAATTACTTTTAACTCAAAACTATTTGTTTTTTTACTTTTAACCCAAAACTTTTTATCTTTTGCAATATATCCTCACAACCTTTTTTACTTTCAACTTTGGTCCTTTATGGTTTTCATTTTTCGCAAGTTTTTCGCTTTATGCTTGGTTCTAAATTTTGTGACTTAACACATCGCAACGTGCATCTTTGGTTTAACGTTTTTACGTTTCGTTCTAAATTTTGCGAGTAACACGACGCAACGTGCATGTATGGGTGAACGTTTTTACATCGTCTATTTTTTCCCGTTTGACAGGTTTAACATAATGTGCGGGTCCTAAATCGACCTAGTTGTTTACACTTTACACCACATGGATTTTAATAACCATGTTAAAGAGAAAGCTTAGCTTTTTATGAGGATCAAATTGTTACTTTTTTATATTTAATTTGTTTGTATTAGATAATTATCGTATCAAATTTTCTCAATTTGATCTGAAAATGTACCTGGACATTTATACACTAACATATACATTTGAAAATAATTAATTTAAAATAAAAAGTAAGCTGTCTAAAAACTCAAAAATATTTTAAATGTAAAAGAGTATGCTTTATGATCATATAACGGGTTTGAATAACAATCTTGATTTCCAAGATTGTTATTTTCAAATTGAACGAAATCGATAAATACGAGTTTTTTTTTTCAAATAAGGGTTGTTCCTGCGTTTTAGTATAAACCACAGGGACGTAAATTGACATTTACTCTTGATATTATTATCAGCGGCGGACCCAGGAATTTTTCCATGGGGGTGCGGAACATTTTTAAAAATTTTAGGCCCCTAGGTATATAAGTAAAAAAATCGGTTCGTATCGGGTCGGGTCGGGTCATGTAAAACAAACGAACATCAAACTAAATTTATATAATCATCAAAAACATGTCAAATCTTGTTCCAAACATAATTAAAACGTCGACGCCCTACGGGTTTTCATTTTTTGAAATCTATTCAAAACATCATCTAAAGCTAATTTCTTAAGCAATTCTTTCTCTATATAACATAAGTTCATCGCTCCATAACATAATGTTTCAATTTTAATTTTCAACTATTCAAGCCCTAGAAATCATAACGTAAGTTGTAATCACCCTAAAAATATATAAACAACATAATCACCCTAAAAATCATTTAAACAACCATAAACAACGTCAAAACACACAAAATTTCAAACCTATTTAACAACTTTATTACCCTTTTTTCTCCTATAATATCAACCAAAATCATCAAAATAACAAAGAAACTTACCCGTGTTCGGATTCCGGTTAGATTTGGTGTCGAACGACGGTGGTATGGTGGCTGATTACGGTGGTCGCCGGCTGCTGGACTGTTGTCGCTGGGTGATGTTGTTCGTTGGCAGTGCAGGGACGCAAGAGAGAGAGAGAGCGGGATAGAATTTCTTAAGGTTTTGGGCTTTAATTATTTTATTATAGTTTGAAATATTGTTGGGTTTGGTTAATGGGCTAAGACTTAGTGGGCTAGCTAGTTAGGAATTATAAGTAGGTAAATGTATGGGTATTTGGGTTTAGTTGGTTAGGTATTAAAAGTTATATAATTTAGGTAGTATATTTTAAAAAAAATAAGAGTTTACTAAAAAAAATTAAAATATAAATTGATAACACTTTTTACCTAAGGGGTGCGGACGAAAAATTTCAAAGGGTGCGGTCGAAAATTCCAAGGGGTGCGGACGAAAAATTCCAAGGGGTGCGGACGGGATTTTCGACGGAATTTAGCCCTAATTTTTTTTCCCCCAGGGGTGAGCCCGCCCACCTTGGGGTGGGCTTGGGTCCGCCCCTGATTATTATTATTATTACTATTACTATTATTATTATTGTTATTTATTATTATTATTATTATTGTTATTGTTATAACTACAGGGGCTGTTTGTGTAATAAATAAAACTTAAAAACTAACTTCAGTTAAAAAAAATTAACGGAAGTTCATTGAGTACCAACATGTTGATAGGTAGGATTATTGTATACCAATTACGTAGGTAAGATTATTATTTACCAATGGGGCAAATGTTGGTTTATTAAAAACCAATTTTCCTTATTATTATTATTATTATTATTATTATTATTATTATTATTATTATTATTATTATTATTATTATATTATATTCACAAGTGATACCATTCACATAATGCCTTTCAAACAGAAAGATATCCGGAATAGTGATCTACTACAATAATATCATTACAAGTCCTGAAAATTGATATCACTGATCGGTGAATGGATGTCGGCGTGGATTTGGGGAGCGGGGAATGGTTAAATCGGTGACTACTCACCGTTGCGGGAAGAGGAGGGAAGGAGGAGAGAGAGGGGTTTAATGGTGGGTCCCAACCCCTTTCAATCAATCACAATTTTTTTAAACTCTTTACCACTCTTCAGGTGCATGGTTGCAAAAGTCGCCAAGCGCTCCCTAGTCGGGCGACCGGGGAGTTGAGAGTACTCGGTGTACGTGGAGAGTACTCGGACATGTTAAATTATAAAGAAATTACTTTTTGGAGATTAAATATATGTCAAATAACACAAATTTACTAATATTTATAACAAAATACCTGAAAATGATATTCATTCTTTAATATGTTAGGCATAGAAATTATGTTTTATTATTATTTAAGTCAAACTAGGCCCGAATTGACCTACAAGATCCAATTCTGACCGAGGTTGACCGCGTTTGACCGACTCCGAGTAATTAGGCGGAGTCAAAGAAAGTCGCCTCGGCAGCCTGCCTTGTAGCGACTACTCGGGGAGTAGTCGGCCTTGGAAACCTTGTTTTACAACCATGTTCAGGTGTTTGACCATTGCCAGTGATTGAGTGCAAAATAAGGAGTGAAATAGGGACTTGACATGACATGATATTATTGGCTAGAGAATAACTTAAACACCCTAACTCACCACCAAGTTCAGCTCCATGGCCGTCTATCAAAGGGTGCAGGAGGTGCCTGCGATCAGGGCCCAAATCAATATAAGGCCCGAAAAATTTTAAAATATATATATATATATATATATATATATATAGGGAAAGGTTAACATACAAAAGTCCTTATCCTACTTCACGTACGCGACGCGCTCAACCATCAGATCTGGGCAATAATCACGCATTGGAGCCCTAATAACGCATGGGAGCAGTTTTTGGGTGATAATCACGCATGGAGGTGATAATCACGCACGTTATAATGGTGAAAAAAATAATTACGCACGTTATAAATTCTGTCGCGTATGTTAATGTAGGTTAAGCCATTTTGTACATTATACTTTCTCTCTCTCTCTCTATATATATAGGCTAAAGATAAATAGAAAACCACTTTTATTGAGAAAACCCGGGAAACTCTAAGCTCCCGACTTTTTTTTTTTTGAAAAAAAATACCACACATAATATACATGTTTTTAAGAGTTTTGGGCAAAAAAAAATCGAAAAAGCGCAGAAGGATTATTTAAAAAAAAAATAAACAAATTTCAGCAACTTTGCTGTGTAACACGTGTTAGGCAAAAAATGCTGAAACTTGTTTATTTTTTTTAAAAAAAATCCCTTTGGCGCTTTTTTGTTTTTTTTGGCCCAAAAGTCTTAAAAACATGTATATTACATGTGTTATTTTTTTCAAAAAAAAAATGTCGGGAGCTTTGAGTTTCCCGGGTTTTCTCAATAAAAGTGGTTTTCTATATATCCTTACCCTATATATATATATATATATATATTAAAAAAATTCCGGATGTTTGTATAAATAAGGGCCTGCTAAAAGACCAACAATTTTTTAAATAAGGGTCTGTTTAAAAGTTTTTAAAAAATAGCCCAATTAACAAGCCCAAGTGACTAGTCTAAACAAAAATAAGAGCCTGCTAGATCAGGGAAATGAAATAAAACGTCGCATTGTCGCATGCAGTATAGTATATCGCATAGGGAATTGGGACGAGGGAAACTGGAAACAAAACGTCGATCATCATTCGATCAGATCAGGGAATTTCGCAATTTCACAGTGATTCAGTCGCAGCACGGCAACAGTGAGGAGATTTGCGAATAGGGCCCAAATTTGTTTTATCTATTTCATAACAATTATCGTAGTATTATGGGTTTTTAGTATTTATATATTAGATTGAATGATTGATGAGTTTATATTATATAAAGATTTGCGAATATGGCCCAAATTTTTTATCTCGAACAGGGCCAAGTTTTTTTTTGTGATTTTCGAAGACGGCCCAGTTCAGCTCTATGTAGGATTCAGAAGGTCCTCATCCACCTGCTCCTCCTCCTCCCCTCTCTCTCTCTCATGTTGGATTCCCGGCTCCGGTTTTCAAACTATACAACAAAAAAGCAATGTTTTTAAAACCGAACCAAATATTGAACCGGACGCTTTACCGGTCCACTGGTTGGATCGGTCCAACCGGTCGAACTGGATTTAAGAACCGGTAAAATAAAAAATAATATAAATATGTAGAAATATATAAAAGGTATTTGATAGTGTTAAAACATATTAAATTTAAGTTACAATTCATCTAGAGTTTTTCTCTGCGCGTTGCGGCGGTACGTTACCGCAAGCATTAAGTGGATATTGGTTCGATTTGTATACTACATGTAAGATACATGCACTCGGTATAGAAATCAACGTTTGTTTCACATCGACCGAAAACAATAAAAACGAACGAGGTTACCGCACCGATGATCGAACGGTATCGATCGGTTTATATCGTTACAATACTGGTACCAATATTCACTTATCGCTGGAGACAGCTTTGCATAAATGAAATATTATAGAAACCAAAAACCATAAAAATGAATACGAGTACCAGTATCGATGTTCGGTAAGATACGGTAATAATATCATTGTAATTACTTTATTACTTCGGTGAAATGACTGCCTTATTTATGTTTGATCGCATTCTCTTATTATATAATAATATAAAAATACAAAAAAAATATAAAATTATATTATATACTTTGAAAGAAAACTAATAATAAAATACTATTAAAATAGCTACTATTCATGGAAAGTTAGTATTCATATATATATAATTTTATACATACTAGGGGAGCGCTAAATTGAAAACCACCTCCAGTTGTAAGAACCGCGAGAACCACTCTCAACCAATCAGATTATGCCAACATAAAGGGTATTTTGGTCATTTACCCCAAATGTCAAATCTCTTATCTATCTCCATTTATTGCCACCAGATATTTTAAAATCTCTCACCTTTCTCTCTCTTCAAAAATATAACCCCTCCCTGCTCTCTCACTCCCTCAAATCCCAACCCAAACACCTCTCTCTCTTCCTGATCGGCGATGAACAGTCAGCCGACAACACCCCTCACCCTCCGATGAACAGGCAGTCGACAACCCCCCTCACCCTCAAGAGTGAACATTGTTAATTTTGTGAACAAAAACGAACAAATCTGGACCATTATTTGTTTAGATCTTGAAACTTTATAATAATGGTAGTTTTGTAATTAGTTATTTTAGAAAATAAATAAAAAGGCTATAATGGTAAATTACTAACTAACTCCCTCTCCAATTAAATATTTAATTATATTCTGTCACACCCCGGATTTCCACGTGTCACCGGTGGGCCCGGTGGGGAGTATCGTGACGTGGTTGGCAACATAATAGTCAAACAACAGAATATTTAGTATGCACAGTGGAAGCAATTTAAAGATACATTTCAACCGAATATAATATTGTAATATCGTGTATCACAAACAGTTGAAAGTTTATCCACAGATGGATCGAAAATAAGAAATAGTAGTTCAACAGACTTTAGGCATCTTAAGCTTGCGAGACTTCTATTGATGCTAAGGAGAAATCCCAGCCAATTACGCTTAGTACCTGCATTTAATCTTTTTGGGAAAATACGTCAGTTTACACTGGTAAATACAATAAACTGACTCATTTTAAAAATGATTTAAAAATTGATTTGGATGCACGTGGCATAAACATTTTATAACTTGATTAAACTGCACAGAGGCAAAATTAATCTTTTATACTTGGGAGAATTATTTAAATATATAATCTTGTGAACGAATTACATGTTCCTTATGCGTTCAGTAGCCCGGATCGTGTCCGGGTTAAAGATCAATAGACACACCACATTATTCTTTTGTGCACTGACGGGTGTACGCCTACACCCCGCGCTTAAGTCGTGGCCATTTCGTAAAATGATGCCAAGGATATCCGGGACATGGTCATTAACCCCCCAAAGGCTTTTAAGTAAACAAGACTGTTTAAACGGGCCGATCAAATTATTCAATTAACCACCCAACGATGGAAGATTTGATGCCCGATCAAGCGGTATTTTATATACCGTAACCCAAGCCCGTATAGGGAAAATAAGTTAAAAGTATTTACCTGAGCAATGTAATAATCACAATAAGCAAAATGCAAGTAGCTTTTACTGGTCCTCCTAATCTGGAACGAAGGTTTATAATAACCTATTAGAATCCTAACGGGTCTTTAGTTAAGCTTAAGCTTAGACCGGTTAGTTTCAAAGATACGGTTCGTACGCACGATTAAGCGAAGACCGGATAGAATGTGATTTAGACCCGACAAGTTCAGAGACTTGTTTAATATGGGTATTTCATACACATTCTGGATTTTGAGATAAAACCGATAAGGTTTGACCCGTTTCGGCTAATTTATGTAAACTAGTTACATAAACCGAACCGAACGTGTAATAAGCGTAACGGGTATTCATGAGAGCCATATACAGGTTTCCTATGTTAATATGCTTCAAATATGTTGTGACCTCAGTAAGATGTCTTTTATTATGCCCGAAACGAGTTTAAACACAAACTATGCCCCGTAGGGGTAGTTTGGTCATTTAAAAGGTTATAAAAGAGTCTAAGTATTAACCTGAGTTACAGGTCTGATATAATCATCAAAAATACTTAGTTTACTAAGTTATAACAGTAGGGTAAAGTATATTTGTGAAATTTATCAATTTCAACCAAGCTATGCACCGGAGGGGCATTTTGGTAATTTCACATAAGCCGAAAAGCTCAAAACAGAAGTCTGAGTTTATCAACTTTTGTTTACTATTAAAATATTATAATTTACCTTAAATATCAGTAGGTATCACCTTTGTATGTTTAAAAATAGTCTTAGTACATACTATGCGCTAAAAACGCTTAATAAGGCGATTAGAAGCCGTTTCCGGGTTCTATATATAAATATGATATTTTTATTATTCCAGAAGGCTTAAAATAATATATTTATCATTTAAGATCAGTAGCAAAAGGTTTGGAGTCGATTAGATAAGTAAAACTCATTTTATGGCCCGTAAGGGCAAAACCGACAATTACCGGATTAAGCCTATGACTATAAATTATGCTCAGTGATGTGTAGTAAAATACACATATTTGTCCTGTGTAAAATGTATAATTATTGTATGGTTTTTTATTTGTTTTTATTTAATTTTTAGTGTTATATTATATTCTTGTGTGTTTTGGCAGGTCCTGGTGCAAATGGAGTGAAAACGAGTAATATGAAAATAACCAGCCAGTTGGCAGAGTGAGATGCCAGGGACCGAATTAAAATTGCCGCTATATTTCTTGAGTGGGCCGATGCCGTTATCTCTAGTTTATAAGCTCGAGGGACCAAAATGCAAAAAGTAAAAAGTCATTTTAAAAATAGTCTTTGAAACTTAAGGAACTATTCTTGCAATATGCTCAAAAAATAATGAAATTAATTCCAAACCAAAAAAGATCCACTTTTATGAATACATGATGACCGAGTAGGTCTATGATGGGCCATTTAGAGTATTATAAATAAATTGGGTCATGCCCATTCCACTTGGGTGTATCGCAAAAGATGATCAGGAATGGTGGAGTTGGAATTCTATTTCAATAAAGAATAAGAAGGCAGCTGTTATCATATGTGGGGGTGGTTGCCATTATTATTTATTGTGGGGAACATGATTATTTGCAAAAGAAAGAAAGCATGTGCCAACATCTTTGAAATGCCAATAAATAGAAGGATCAGACACACGAATTGGAGGCAACCTGGAGAACAAAATTTCTAAAGGTTTTGAAGTTGGTTAAGCTCTAGGAATCAAGTGGCAAGATCTCGAAGATAATTGAAGTGAAGACCTAAGGCTTGTTTCTACAATTCTTGTTTTCATTTTCATAATTTCTATAAACTGTCAATGAATTCTATTTTAAGTATTGTTATTATGATATTCATAACCATGATGCTTGGCTAAACACTTAAAAACTATCTAGGTTATGATGAACACTTGTTAAAAATGTAGTTTTTACCGGGTATTGTGTGATTATGGTTTGTTCTAGTTAAGTAAATAATTTAAGTTATATGTTTTGGTGTATATGCATATTTTAACTTGGTTAATATTTTGATAATTTATTTCACATAAATTCCGGTGAATGTCTTTTCATAAAAAGAATTAATGTTGATTTTCAAATCTTAGCGGGTTTGGGTAATCTTATGGTGATGTGACATAAACCATAGAAATAATGATTAAGAATTAGTCCGGTTTTAATGTTCTACTATTTTTAGCGCCGAAAAGTATAAAAATATTAATAGGTCTAGTTTAGTGTATTACTAGAATTGTGTTTTGAGAGAAACCCGGTTTTAGTTTAATTATCATTAACTTGTCTATTAAACCAAACCAAGCTTCTTAAATTGCTTTAGATTTTCAACCGTGAGGAAGTAAGTCTTTTTAAGCATTTTTTTTAGAACACTAGATAACCGAGAGGAAGTCTAGATAAACCGGTAATAAAAATAAGTCTTTAGAGTTACATAGGTGTCTTCTCGAGAAGGATTGGGAAACCTATTCGTTTTCTTTTAAGTTTTAATATCTAAAGATCCCGGTTTCATATCACACAATTATCCGGTAGAAAATATGTTATTAACAAGTGGGATTCCAACCTAGATAGTTCTTTTGTCATCATAAAATCAAACATTTGCCTTAATTTGTTTTTAGCTCATCATTATTAAAAAGATTTTAATTAATTTGCAAATCTTTATTTTAAAAGCAAAAACCCCCTTTCAAACAAAAATACAAAAATATAAAAAATGTTTATTGTTGTGTAGTTTTTAGTGTAAATAAATTAATTAACATAATTAAATAGTGTCCCGTGGGTTCGACATCCGGACTTACTTTTACTATACTATACTGATCGGTACACTTGCCGGTTGTGTGGTTTAGTTTTAAGATCGAGTCTAAGTATAAATTTAAAGCTTAGAGTGTCTAGATTAGGTTAATTTTAGTAGTTTTTGTTCAACCGCTTTCAGCACATCAAGTTTTTGGCGCCGTTGCCGGGGACACTTTGCAATTGCGTTAATTAGTTTGTTTATATATTTTTTTTTTATTTGAGTCATAGGAGTCTAAAAATCCATTAGTTTATTTTGTATTTTTTTTAGATTGTATTGAGTGTTTCGAGTGTTGAATCATTAATTGTGAACTCAGGTTGCATGTGAAAAATATTCATACAATTGTTAGTTTGTCATGTTGATGTGTGTAAAATGCAACATATAAATTACATCAAATGAGGCGTAAAACTAACCCTTTTTAAGTACTAATGTTAGAAAAAGAGTGTTTTTGTCTTCCTTTTGTATTTTCAGGATTAAATGAGCTCAAATTCACAAAAGAAGCAAAAAAACAGCTAAATCTAACATAAATACAAGGAAAGGAACATAAGTGGACTGCCCGACCCCTCAACGACATCTTCCCAAGCAAAATAGAGAAGGCAGAAGACTGAACACGCCCCGTGCTCAGCCAGCACGGGACCGTGCCCAAGAAGCAGCAGAAAAGACAAACCTATAGAAGCTTCTATTGCCCACCACGGGCCGTGTCCAGTGAACACGGGGGCGTGCCGAAAGTACAGCAGGCGCATTAATTGTAATTGCGAATTACAATTAATGAGGAGAGAGATTGTCAGACAGGCACGGGGCCGTGCCCAGCGGACACGGGGCCGTGCCCAGCCCTCTGTTCAGCCTATAAATAGGAGTGCTTGGATTCATTTCAACTCATCCCTTGGCACACCACCTCTTTCACACTTCACCCACCACCCACCACCCACCACCATCACAACACCATCATCCATTGTCCATCATAGAGTGTGTGAGTCGTCTCGGGATCCAAGATTGATAGTAAGAGTTCTTGACAATCAAGGCCATGTTTGCCTAAGTCTCTTACATCACTTGGTGAAGACAAAGTGTCTAGTATAATACTTTTTATTTCTAATCTTTTGCACTTTTTATTTAGTTTTGTATTAATGACTTTAATAACTAGTTACTTATGTTGAAGGTGATCTTTCCTTATCGTTTGTCCGTGGTGTCTTGGCATTATTTTACTGTCTATATAAAATAAAAGATTTTCGCCATTCATATCTCCACGGTCTATATGGAGGTATGTTGGCTACCTGGTCGGGGGTTAAGGGAACGGTTTGGTAAAGGTCTTGCCATTGTTCAGCGTTTAGAGGTCCTGCAATGGACCTGGGTCAAATTTAGTAGGACCTCCTTCAATGCTTCACGGTATTGGATGGCGGGGGTCCAAACTCTTTGATCCCCTCATAAGTTAACTACTATTAATACTATAACCCGGCTATTTAGGACTGTATCCCTGCTGACTCAGACTACTTAGTCGAGGGTAACGTCACCGCCAAAAGCGGGGCCTACCATAATTTGCATTAATAACTTAATTCATTATCTTCCAATAATCCACCCTTTTAGGATTGTATCCTTGCTGACTCAAACTCCTGGGGTGAGGGTAACGTCACCTTCAAAAGAGGGGCCTACTACAATAACTAAGATAATCTCTTAATTATGTGCAAAAGTGCGGAAATAATCAAAGGTTATACTAGATACGAGTCGGAACCAAGTGATTCATCTTGTCTATCTGTTTTTTCTTTTTATTTTTATTTTCAGCATTTTAGTTAGTTTTTATTTTTCTTAGTTTAAAACATTTTTATAAACTTTTTATTTTGATTAGACGTTGAGGATAAACCGGTACTAAAAGCTCTTGTGTCCTTGGACGACCTCGGTATCTTACCATCGCTATACTACGCCCACGATGGGTGCACTTGCCCATATGTGTGTTTAGTGTTAGTAAAATATCGTGTTTTATAAATTTAAAACTTGGCTAAAAAGTGTTAAAAAGGGCTTAAAATATACACCTAATATATATAACACTACATGCACATCAAGTTTTTGGCGCCGCTGCCGGGGACACAAGGATTTTAGGAAAGCTTAAAATCGACAGCCTAATCAGTTTTTCAAAACCTTTTCAAAACGGGCCCATATTTTTCTGCATTTAATTTAGTTTTGCATTTACAGTAGGATTGAACACGGGCCGTGCTCGCTGAACATGGGGCCGTGCTGCATATTTTTCATAAAACACCCAGTAACAGAAGCTTGAACACGGGCCGTGCTCACTGAACACGCCCCGTGCTCAACGAAATCAGTAAATTTAATTAAAACGCCCAGATACAGATTCTGAACACGGGGCCGTGTCCACTGAACACGGGGCGTGTCCAGCCTCTGTTTCCGCTTTTTATTTTTGTTTTCTGATCTCGAGACTCGGTTGTGGTCTGCTGAGTGATTCTTATGGATCAATACTCAGGAGGTTACAACTACACCTATGAGGAGGATGATTATAGGGGTAATTATTGCACTAATTGTCGTAACACACGCTCGGTTCAAAATAATCACTCATATCAACCATCCAATTCATACACCTACTATGAGGAGCCCAGGTACGAGCCATCAACTTCATACACATCCTATGAAGACCAAAGGTATGAACCTCCTCCCTCATACTCATATTTTGATGAACCAAGGTATGAGCCTTCATACTCATACTTTGAGGAACCAAGATATGAGCCACAACCTTCGTATGCTTATTATGAGGAACCATGGTGTGAACAACCCACCTCATATGAGTATTATGAAGAACAAAATTATGACCCTTATCCATCATATACTTACAATGAAGAACAATGGTGTGAACCATCTACTTCACATGAGTATTATGAGGAACAAAGGATCGAACAACCGGATTCAAGCTTAGAAAATTCCGATTCTTTTTCTATAACCGAAGTGACCGATAGGATATTAGAACACATTAGAGTTATCGATCGATGCATAAAAGAAGCTCGCGCAAGGGAAGAGGAGTCCCGCGCAAGAGAAGAGTTAAAAAAAGAAGAGATAACCGAAAGTGTAAAAATGGAAGAACAAATAAGTGAAAAACCGACACATGAGTTAAACAACGAAAAAGGTGAGTCCAACAACGTTAAAATTCAAGAAGAGTCTAATTTTGAAGAAATTAATCTCTTGTCACCTTCTTTTGAAAATCATTGTTTAGTACCCACTCATGCTAAGTTTTTAAAAGAGTTAAACACTAACACTAAAATTGACGAAACGGTAAGTGTTAAGTTAACTAATGATCAAACCTCGCTAATAAAAGAAGACCCATTTGAAATTAACATTACACCGGTTCCATGTTTCTTTCAAAATTCGTTTATTAGTAATGTCACAATCGATAAAGATCTTTGTGTTAACATAATGCCTAACTACATTTTCAAAAAATTAAGTATTAGTGATTTTTCTCCACTTCAAATACCCATTTTTCTATCCAATCGGAGAGTAATAAAATCAATCGGTGTAGTTGAAGATGTATTGGTTCAAACGAATCAAATGGTAATCCCGACCGACTTTGTCATCCTCGATGACGCTCCTCTAGTGTTGGGACGACCATTTATAAAAACTCACGAAGCTTTGAAAAGCCGGAAGTTCAACAAACTACCTCTTCAATTAGGGGCATTTAAAAGAAGTGTCGATATCGAACAATCAATGAAATATCCTTTCGGCAATAATGACCCCCTAATTGAAGATGAAGATGAACCACCCGATACAAGTGAAGAGATTGACCACTTTGTTGAAGAAGAGGTCGCCATAGAACAAACTTTTAAAGTTCTTGATCGAAATGAGCAACCAAATAAGGAGTCTCCTAAAGACCCACCACTTGAGCTCAAAGAACTTCCAAAAGGTTTGGAATATGCTTTTCTAGACAAGGATGGTAGTTTACCTGTAATTATTTCGTCTAAATTAGATAACTTAGAAAAAGAAAAATTAATTAGTCTTTTGAAAAAACACAAAAACGCAATAGCTTGGAAACTTGTGGACATAAAAGGAATTAATCCTTCTATGTGCACACACAAAATTTTGATGAACGATGACTACAAATCGGTAATACAACCACAACGTAGAGTAAATCCAAATGTTCAAGAAGTGGTTAAAAATGAAGTCATCAAACTACTTGACGCCGGACTTATCTATCCCATCTCTGATAGTCCTTGGGTGAGTCCCGTCCAAGTAGTTCCAAAGAAAGGAGGTATGACGGTAATAACCAACGAAAAAAATGAGCTAATACCAACGAGAACCGTCACAGGATGGAGAGTATGTATAGATTATAGACGATTAAATGAAGCAACAAGAAAGGATCACTTTCCTTTACCCTTCATTGATCAAATGTTAGAAAGACTATCCGGTCATAAATTTTACTGTTTCTTGGATGGTTTTTCAGGTTACTTTCAAATCCCGATAGCACCCGAAGACCAAGAAAAGACAACTTTCACATGTCCCTATGGAACTTTTGCTTATCGACGCATGCCGTTTGGTCTATGTAATGCCCCCGCAACATTTCAACGTTGCATGGTAGCCATTTTCCACGACATGATAGAAAAGACAATGGAAGTCTTTATGGACGACTTTTCTATCTTTGGGGATTCATATGACCAATGCCTCGATAATCTTGAACGAATGCTATCCCGA